>QFEY01005804.1:0-32798 GCA_003316435.1 Russula virescens | reverse complement strand
AGATGTCTATATACACACCAGTAAGCTGAAAAGTGTGCTGAAGCATATCTCCGGGGAGGCGAATATCAGGTGCAATGCGAGTGGCTTTGTGCTTTCTGGTTGACCGTTTCTGAGGGGAAGGCTGCCCCAGATCCTTCTTTGGTGTTGTTGGGTTCTTTCTTTTCTGGTTTCCAGCCATTGTTCAGGTTTTTGAGGGGGGAGTGGGCAGGGATTGTGGTTGATCAGAAGAGGATCGTCGAGGATTGTCAGATTGTTGCAAATCATCACAGATCAGTGTGATAACATAAGTTTCTCACGGCTGTTTTTGATGTCGTGTTGTATTCGACTCCCACTGCCTCCAACAACTTTTCCCCATCGTTTCCCTTTTCTCATCCCCTCCCTCAATCACCAATAGAAATACAAAGGCTTCAAGCAGGAGCTCAGGTTACACAACTCATTGAATTCTGGGCTTATCATCTCGACACGTCTAGGTTTGCTGGGAATTCAGACCCTTCATTGTTAGCACACATTCTCAACCAGCAGTGCCCTATGCCTCTTCGCTGATGCAAAGTATTCTTTAACAGCGTATTCCTGACTGCGATCGCGACCTGTGGATCTTCTGCCCAGTCGAGCAGATCGGGACCCGCGGTACTGGCAAAGCCTGGCCACCTCGCCTCGAAGCGCGGAGTCAAAGACCTTGACTTCTTCATCAGTGATGAGGCCCTTGCCAATGCTAAGACACCTGAATACGGTGTCTACTACCCAATTCGCCACGGTATGATCAACAATTGGGATTACATGGAGCATTACTGGGAACAGACAATCTTCAAGTATCTCCGCGCAGAGCCCGAAGACCATTATTTCCTTCTGGTCAGTATGATGATTCTGTATGTCCATGTGACTTCCTAACATAACCATCTTCCTTCCCCCCTTCTCATGCATAGACTGAACCTCTGCTGGATCCCCCTGAGAATCGCAAGCAAACAGCCGAAATCTTCTTCGAGTTGTTCAACATCCAAGGGCTATATATTGCTGTCCAGGCCGTGCTCGCCCTCACCGCGTCTTGGTTCTCGAACTGTGTGACAGACCGCATATTGACCGGCACCATTATCAACTCGGGCGATGGTGTGACCCACATCATTCCCTGCACCAAGGGCTATGTGATTGGCAGTGCCATCAAACACATCCCGATAGCCGGGCGGGACATTACCCAGTTTGTGCTCAATCTCATGCGAGAGCGTGGAGAGATGGCACAGGTGCCACCCAAGGACCAGCTCAAGGTCGCAGGAAAGGTCAAGGAGAATTATACGTACGTGTGTCAAGACATCGTCAAGGAGTTCTGAAAGTACAATGTGGAGCCCTACAAGTATTTCGAGCGGTACGATGGCGAGCATTCTGTGACTGGCCATGTACGATTTTGTCTACATTTCTTTGAATGGTGACTCATTTGCATCAACAGCAATACATGGTCAATGTCAGGTACGAACGCTTCCTCGGTCCTGAAATCTTCAATCCAGAAATCTACTCCTCCAACTTCTTAACCCCTCTTCCGGAGATTGTCGATAGCACCATTCAGGCTTCGCCCATCGACATTTATCGAGGCTTGTACAAGGTTCAGTCCTGGTTGCTGTTCTTTTTTCACGCCTTTGATCGAAGGAATTTCGCACAGAACATCGTGCTATCGGGTGGATCGACAATGTTCCAACATTTCGGTCAGCGGCTCAAGCATGATCTCAAACAGTTTGGCACCCCGTATGTCGACTTGTTCCTTGTGCACTGGCCTGTCACGTTCGCCCACCAACAGTGAGTGTTCCACGTTGTCTTGCATTGTCTCACTTTCGTTCGTATCCTTCCCTATATGGTTCACAATTTGTGAGTATTCTTCGCTGTCTTGCTTTCTCTTGGAATTCTGACTTGTTCCTCCCTCTTTGTTCAACAGTTTGCGAGTGACTGGCTTGAAGCTCCGCACAGAAGAAATCAATGACAGTTTGCCTGCCTACACGAACCACCAACCACTGCCCTCCACCCATGGGTCTGTGCTGTCCTGTCCGTCAGGCGACGTCGAGTACAGTGCATGGCCTTTCAGCTGGCCACAGGTCATACATTTCACGCTGATTATTCCACTCGCTTTCGTCATCTCGCCCCGGACGTGCTGACCTGCCCTGAAGCTGGCTGTGAGAATTCCCGTTGGACATTACGCCACTACCTCGAGGCCTGCAACCGAGACTGGGAATGGAAAAGCGCCCTCTTACCCCACTCCACCCTCAACGAGATTTTCTCCCGACCTTCCACCGGATGTCGATTTGCCACCTTGCTGGCTGAGACCGGTGCCTTTGCTCACCTGCTGCCCCGACCTGACCCACCCTGAGTGGCACCCTGAGCCCATGGATGTCTCTCTAACCTCTTACCTTTCTTCTGTCTACTTATTTCACACCCGCGGGTTGACCTACGTATTAGTCGCCACTTCGTTATTCTGTCTGTAGAATAGTTCTGCTGCAATTTATTGCCCTTCACCAAAAAAAAAAAAAAAGAGAATGAACACAACAACAAACTGAGAAACAAAATTTGCAGCCACTATTCAGCACGATCAACTTGCATCTCATTTATTTGTTTGAGGTGGAACTTGATGCTGGCTGGGACAGTACAATTTTGTAGTAGACACTCATGCAAAATATAGAGGACCTGTTGCACAAACCCATAACCCGTAGTACCTGCCCATGAATACCCATGGGTCACAGGTAAGGGTAATCGCGGATCAGAGCACGGGTCACCCTGCAGACACCTGTGGGTTACCCATGCTGATCTGAAGAGTCACTTACATTGGGGTATTTTGAGAACTATATACTATACTACGGATATGTAAGAATAAGGGAAGTGACTATTTATGTATATACGAGCACTCAGTCGAAGGGCTTAGAGGTCCGTCACTGAGCATCACCCAAACCAAATTAAGAATCCTTATTTGGGTATTTGAACCATAGCTCAAGTGGCTCACAAGCCACTCAGGCGGCTCCCTAGCCATGAGCCATTCAATGGCTCAGCTCAGCTCAAAAAGGACTCAGCTGGCTGGCTAGTGGTTTTTGAGCCGAGCCGTGACATCACTAGGTGTACTGTTATCAACTGTCAACTTTTTTCTTTTCTTTGCTACCTTGTCTTGCTTGCACTTACATTACTCATTTCCCCTGACATATATGCTGCTATGTATTATCCTTTGCTTCCACATAACTCATGTTCACAGCCTTGCTTCTGATAACTCATTCCTGACTCACCTTACCTATGCACAGCCTCAGTGATTCCACCTTGTTCTCTGTGATTCCATCTGACTCCCTTGATATCATTTCTTGATTGATGCAGCTGTTGTATGTACTATTACTAGGATATAATTCCTTTGTACAGCCTCATCTAATTAGGTATATAAGTAGCACCTCTAGGTAGCTTGTAACCCTAGACCTGTCTTAGTTACCTTCCTGTAACTCAGTTGTTATACAGTATTCTCTCCTCTCTCCCAGTTCTAAGACTTAGAGGCACCCTTCCTTGAAGGCCCCTCTTCTGCTATACTAGTGCACTTGTTGTTGCACTAAGTGAGAGCCTTTAATGGTAATAGGCTTAGGCCTACAACTCCTCTACATTTGCACCAACCAGGACAGGGTTGGTAGCCACTGTCAGTATGGGCCAGTTCCTTCAGTAAATAGGCAACACTGTTGGGCTCACCTGAGTGACATACCTTTTGAAGTAGTACCAGGGACATCCAGGGGTATCATCACAGTTGTCACCATCCACCTCTGTTATATGTCTAGAGCCTCCCCTCTTTGGGACACTAAGGCCAGCAAGAAGTCCTCTTGTCTGGTGTTATCATTGTGCAAGAGTACTTCTTGCCCAAGTTACCATCCCTGTCACTGCTAGTCATGCCTGTGTGCACCACATGGCTCAGGTTAAGCATAGAAGCCCACAGGAGCTTTACAGTCATGGCTTGGCTCAGAAGCTGCTTAGCTGTTGAGCTGAGCCAATTTTAGCCAAGCTAGGCTGACAGCTACTTAGCCATAAGCTGTCCAGCATAATTGGCTCTGGAGCTGCTAGAGCCACAGCTCAAATTGGCTCAATTACCAAATTAGGATACATGAGGAGGACCAGGGAACTGCAGCACAAGTTCAAGATCTCAGAGCTCCCAAAGCATGTTAAGGGACCCAAATGAAGGGGGAATGATGCACATATGGGTTTGATGTCCCTCAAAAACAGTCATGGCCACTTTCATATATAGTTGGGGTGTATTTACAGTACAGGATCTAATACTAAAACAGAATAAAGAGATCTGTGGTTAGGCAAAGGATGCAAGGGATAGGTGATGGGCATATCAGCTTGTGGTTGGATTCAGGCAGGCAGGTTCAAATTCAAGGCTATCATGCAAGCCTTGCAAGCTTGTTGCCATACAGTGAAGACTGCAGGCAACAATGCTGACTTGGAGGTGTGGGGTGATAGAAGGGGTGGCAATGTGGCAACCATCTAGGACAGGGGGGTGTCATTGGTGGGTGTTGCAGCAGCAAATGCAGGAGAGGAAACAGTGGTAATTGTTGACAGGAATGGATAGTGGTGCTCTGGCTCTGACCTGGGTTCCCTCTGTTGGGGCCTGATGTTATGGCCCATGTGGCCTTTGCTCAGTTTAAGGTTATTGGTGAGCATGGACCAGTGAATTGTGATTTGAAAGTGTTGGTACATGTTAAGGATGTAAGTGAGAGTTTGTTGGAAATTGGTAGTGGTTTTGTCTTGATCTTTTGCATCCTTGTTAAGGTATTGGCTGGGGAGTGTGAGGTCAGTTGAGAAGATGGTGACATGCTGAATGGACAGGTGTTTGTGTAGTGAGGTTATTGCTAGGGCAGTCACAAGGGGGAAGACAGAGAATTCATGTCTTTTGCTGATGTGTTGGGCCCTATAACTTTTATCAGTATTCCAATCACTCATTCTTAGAAGTTAGCAGTGCACACTGCTGTTGTGATGGGTGAGCCTGCCCAATTGCTTGGACAGGCTCCATAGCAGAAATGGAGAAGCCATTTGGTGTTGGGTCATTGCTTGGGCAATTTTCTTCGCCTCACATTTATGGTCTTCACCTCATGGAATGCTTTTATCCACCTGTTGGTGATTGGAGGGGATGGCTAGTTGAGCCCAAGGTCCATGCCTAAACATGAGGGCCTGTTGGGCTTCAGGCAGAACTTGGTTTGCCAGACTGGTCAGCAGGGTGTGGGGTGTGGGGATCTTGGGTTTCCCAACACAGCTTTAAATGGTGGTCAAACCTGCCTATCTGTTACGGCTCTACGGGCCGTTCTGATACTGTAGATGTATACACGGCCAATGGCACGCGATGCCTGCCTCTTTAAGCAAGTAGTGACGATTGGGACTTAGTTATAGCACTAAGTAAGCTCTAGAGTGATCCAGCGAAGTGCAGGGATGCAGTAAGGTGAGATGTAGAGTGGGGAGTTGCTTGGTTACGCTCTCAAGGTGCTACTGGGCAGTAGGGCAAGAGAAGGGTGTAGATTGGATACAAAGTCGAGCTTAGAGCTCAACCGCAATACTATGGAGGCTTATATACAGGATGGGTTGCATAATTGTACTACTAGGGTCAAGTCAGGTAAATACTAGTACTAGTAGTATCTGATCAATTGTAGTGCACTAGTACAGGGAGTCTCAGTCTCATCAGTCATCGGAATATAGTACAGTGGCACAGCAGTCACTTAGCTATGAGATTTGGAGGCAGTTCTGGAGTCATCAGTCAGTGGTAAGCATACAGTAGGAGTCAGCAAGTATGGTAAGCATAAAAAGGAAAAATAGTTCGTAACACTACCCCTTTCTTATGGAGGTGTTTCCACACACCTAAGGGGACTCCACTTCCGGGTCTATGTCCATCTCGTCATCGTATGCTGCCTCATCTAGTTCCCTAGTGGTGATGGGGTGCTTCTTGCTCTTCCTCTTTCGCTTCCCATCATATGGGCAAGCCCCTTGAGTTGCTGGCTTGAACTGGTCGTGTTTCTTACTCACCAGGCAAGAACCTTCCATGGTTTGCCAGCAGAGGGAGTGTGGGGCTACGCAATAGTGATTGAAGTGGCCATGGAAGCCACAAAACTTACACAAATGGAGGCGTGCAGCTTCCCTCCATTGAAGCGAGCCAATACTGGCATGATGTGACCCTGGTGTCTCTTCAATGGTTACACCTGGTGCCAGAGGTTGCTCCCTGACTAGATAGGGGTCCAGGCGAGTACAAGCCTTAGCTGCAGTGAGATGAGCTCCAATTCTAGCTGTGTTTGTCTCAATGTAGTTCCTCCTTGATTCCCAAATGGCATAGTCCTGTTGCCAGGCCTTCTGATGTGCCTCAAGCTCCATGCGATCCGTTTGGAGCTGTCGGGTCCAAAACCCTGTCTGTCTGAGACGATGGACATCTGCTAAGATCCCCATGTCGCCTAGCTGGAGTAGTGCATAGTTGACAGGCTGGTGGAGGGCAAAAGGTTTGGTGAATAAAGTAAGGTCTCTATCTAGAGGCCTTGGTGGGTTGCTGGTGGAGTATGGGTAGGCATAGGCGAATCCCCAATGCACTGGGCCATCCACCATAGCTTGTCCTTGAATGACAGGTTCTGAAGTGTTAAAATCAATCATGAGGCGTACATAGCGAGCTACAATGTGGTTGGGGACATCTTCTGGGCTATTTGGGTCGGGAATGAGGAGTGGGCAGTGGTGTCGCTCAGCACTATAGGTGGCCCATAGTGTCTCATCTATGGGCTGGGTCTCAGAAGCATCTTCTGGCATCCCTACTACCGCTTCAGATACATTAGTGGGGGGAGATGCTGGGGAATTTGGAATAGGAGTAAGGGGAGGTGTCAGGGATGGTACTGGGAGGTCTTCCGAAGTCTGAGGCTGCGCTTCCTCAGCTTCTTGGGGCTCATTGGCATCAACAAGTGCCAGGAGCAATTGTAGGACGTGCTGGAAGGCCTCTGAATCATCTGGGTGTGTTTCCTCTGAAGGTGCTTCAGGAAGCGGTCCTTCAGGGATCTGGGGGGAAGGCGAGGGTCGATAGGATGCTCCGATCCAGTCAGCAAGTTCCAGGCACTGGTGGATACCCAAGAGGGCCTCATTTCCAGGGTATTCACAGAGGAGGTCACCACTTGTCCTCCTAGCTCGCTGTACCTCTCTGGGAGATGTGGCCCGAGGACCAGACCCGAAAAGACAATTAGCCAGTTGGGCCTCTGCTGGAGAGAGGGAGTGGAACTCAGGCAAGTTGCTAACATGGAGATGTGGCTGCTCTGGTCTAAGGACCAGAACTGGATGGGGTGGATCTTCAGGAAGGTGAGGGTGGCTATCTCCGTTAGGCAGGTCATTAACCGAAGCTCTGGTTGGGTGTGGTATGTCTCCTGATGATCCAATGGGTGGTACATTGGTGGTAGTCACTTGGATAGTGAGAGGAGAGATGGTGGGAGCTGAGGGATCAGCACGTGTCTGGGATTGGATGCGATGGTAGGCATTGCTCATATTCTGAATGAGTTTGGTGGCTAGGTGATGGTAGGAGGGGGTGATGGTAATTTCTTGCTTTTCTCCGTCGTCTTTTACCATAATTCTTTGCAGAGAGACTGGTTTCTTTTTATGGAATGCCTTTAAAAGTTCTGGGGCCCTAATATTTTGTGCTGGTTCCCAGGAGTCGTGTGCTGGGCTGTATCCTTTCCATCTGATTCGATACTGTCATTCCTTACGCCTTCCAAAGGTCCTAGTTCCTAAAATTTGTTCTACTTCCCATTCTGGGTCCCCATCAATGACGTCTGGGGGTGGTTCTGTGTAATTTGGACCATGGATGGCGGTTTCCTGATAGGGTGTAAGTAGGACTGCATGAAACACGTCATGAATCTTCCAATTAGGTGGAATCTGGACTCTAAAGACCACGTCTGATATCACTTCTGTAATGGGAAAGGGTCCGTAGCGCCTAGGGGCTAATTTGGCAGTTGGATGTGTTGTCTTTAGGTTGGTAGCCTCGAGCCATACTTTCTGTCCTTTCTTGAATGGCACATACTTTCTATTGCTGGTTTGTCTTCTCATTAGGTCTTGAGCATGGCTAACTGCCAAGTTGGCTGCAATCCTTAGTTGTAGGATGTGTTCTCTTCGTCCTTCTAGCACTGGCATATTCGGGGTTCGTTTCGCCTGATGGGCCCTGGGATTTGTGCCTATGAGGAGCTCAAATGGGGTCTTCCTTGTTGCCTGATTTGGCCAGGAGTTGTGTACAAATTGAGCAAGTGGTAAGTACTTACTCCAATCGTCTTGTTGGCCATTCCCATAGATCCTTAGGTATTGTTCTAGCCATTGGTTGGTTCTTTCTGATGCACCATCAGTCCTAGGGTGGTAGGCAGGGCTGATGTTCTGATGGATCGACAAGCTGTGGTATAGTTCCTTGGTAAATCAGGCTGTAAATCGTGTATCTCTATCAGAAATGATCTTTTGTGGGATGCCAAAGTGAGGGAAGACATGTTGGGCATAGAGGAGTGCTGTTCCTTCTGCATCAATGGTCTCTTTACAGGGAATAAAGATTGCTGCTTTGCTGCAATCATGGTCTGTGATAGTTAGGATGGTGTCATATCCTTGGCTCTTCGGTAGTTTTGTAATGAAATCCATTGCTATTGTCTGGAATGGGAGTGCATTTGGATCGTTAGTGATTGGTCTGAGTGGTGGTTTTGGCTGTGTGGTTCATGGTTTAGTGCTTTGGCAGATTGCACATCCTTTGATATATTGAGTAACATCCTCTTTCATGTTGGGCCACCAGTAGTCGTTTGCAATGGTTGAAAATGTTCTCCAGATGCCTGGGTGTCCAGCAGTTTTAAAGTCGTGGTATAGGGAGATCACCCCTTTCTTGACTTCGTTGTTTCCCACAACAACGGCCTTTGTCCCATGAGTAGTGGTTGTCCACCAGAGATTGTTCTTCCAATGCAGGTTTTTTGTTTTCTTCAATTCTTCAATCTCCCCTTTATTTGTCTGTTGTGCTATGCTTATTATCTTGTCTAGTTCAAGTGCAGATGTCATTTTGACGAAGACTGTGGGCTGGAGAATCATTTCTGCTTCATGGTTGGCTGGCTCATAGTCTGGTCTTCTTGAGAGAGCATCTGCATGATTCTTGATTCCTGGGAGGTGTTCTAGTTTATAGTCGTACATCTGCATCCTTTGTTCAATCCTTTTTACTCGGTCATTGACCTTTTGGGGATGCCTGTAATATTCCAGGTTCTTGTGATCCGTCCAAATGTGCACTTGCTCCCCTAGAAGCACATGTTTCCAGTGTTCCAGTCCCCTGTCAATTGCCATTAGTTCCTTATCATAGATTGGGTACCTCTGCTCTGTTGGGTTGATCGCTTGTGAGTGGTACCCAATTACTCGTCTTTGTCCCTTTTGATCTTGCATCAGGATTGCCCCAGTTGCATAAGACGATGCATCTACTATGAGGTGGAAGGGGATTCCTGGAATTGGGTGCACTAGGACTGGTTCTGTGGTGACACGATAGATCAATTCATTTAAAGCATGAGTGCATAGAGGGGTCCATTCAAAGGTTGCCCCCTTTTTGAGCAGGTTGGTGAGTGGTTTGGCTAATTGGGCAAAGCCTGGGATGAATTGCCTCTGGTAACCTAAGACTCCAAGGACTTTTTGCACTTCATGCACATCTAGAAGTGTCCTAGGCCAATTCCTAAGTCCTTCTACCTTTGCTGGGTCGGGTTTGACAGTGCTCCCATCTAGGGTCATCCCTAGATACTCGATTTTGGGTTTTCTGAACTGACACTTGGACAGCTTCAGGTAGAGTGACTTCTCTTGACACATCTTGAGGAATTTCCTGATTATTTCATCGTGTAGTTCAGGAGGATCTCCTTCAAAGGTGGAGATTAGGACATCATCTAAATAGCACTTGATTCTTCGTCCATATTGGGTCTTGAGGCTTTCCAGGTATCGATTCATCATCCTTTGAAAGGTAGCTGGTGCATTCTTCAATCCAAAGGGCATCACCAGATGTTCATACTGGCCTTCCTTGGTGCGAAAGGCAGTTTTCCATTCATCTCCTTGTTTTATTCTGACATTGTTATAGCCAGCTCTGATGTCGAACTTGGAGAATAGTTGTGCTCCATACAGATCATCAATTTCTTGACAAATATTAGGCATAGGTTGTTGATCTGGGATGGTCATTTCATTTACTGGCCTATAGTCTTGTACCACTCGGTGGGTGCCATCCTTTTTAAGGACAGTGAATGTGGGGACTCCTATGGGTGAGTCAGAAGGGCGGATATACCCCTTTTAGACCATGTCTGTCGTCCAATCCTTAATTGCTTTGGTTGCTTCTTTTCCAGCAGGGTACACCTTGCATTTGAAGCTAGGGTCCACTTCAGGTTTAAATTTGATTGAGTGGTCATCTTCTCTTGATGGAGGGAATTGTTTAGCTTCTTCTTCGGAAAACACCTTTGCAAAGCTTTGGAACTCTTTAGGGAGGGTAGCATGCTCTTCTTGCTGTCCCTTGTATTCCTCTGCCATTTGCTGGGCGACTGTGGTCTTCCTCATGTGGGTCTTGATTGGGAGGTGAATCCAGACTTCATCTCCTTCTTGAAGTTGTTGTTCTTTAGCGATTTTTAATCCTTTTAAAAGGATTTCACAGGTTCTGGCCCATTTTGGCTTATCTATGGTGTATAAGTTCACTGGTCCTCCTTCCATGACGCCATTTTCCCAGTCAATGCCTGGGTTTAGTGCCTTTAGCCAAGGTAGTCCAAATACTGCTCGATCATGTCCCAGATGGGTCAAGTAGAATCTTTGAGTAATTTCTTTTCCATCCTTTCGAATCCTTAGTTCTGTGTAATGCGTTAGTGCTCCTGCTTGGTTTCGAGTTCCATCCACATTATAGATAGGCCTGGGGGTCTCCAATGGTTGTGATCCCAAGCCTAGTCTTCTGGCAGTAGCCATGTCCATGCAATTTTCTGTTGCCCCACTGTCTAGGAGTGCTTCTTCCTCAGCTTTTCCTCATTTGGTGTGCAAAATAAATGGTACATTCATTGATTCTTCTGTCCCTAGGTACACCGCATCGAGGTTTAATGCCCTTACCCAAGCTGGCAAGGTTCAGGCTTCTAAAAATCCAAATTTTCTTTGAGGATCTCTTCCAACATAGTACTTCGATCCTCCTGGGTCATTCCTTTGATTGCATTGATAGCTGTCCTTTTGTAGTCTGCAGGAGTGTCGTCATAAGGTGGAGCGTCAGAAGCTATGCTTCGATCATCAACCACTTCCATGACCCTGGTCTTTACAGGTTCATTAGTGGCACCCTTCCTGCAGACTTTAGCTTGGTGTCCCTTCTTGCCACATTTGAAGCATCGTCCTTCATCCAGGTATTTCTTTCTTTCGTCTGGGGATAGCTGGACACTGTCTACTTTGACTGCATCTACTTGCATGCGATCTTCTGGACGGATCTTCCAATTGTCTCTTTTGGTAGATGATTGGAAGGCCTTGGGCCATTGTGACTGATTTCGCCTGGGATCCTTCCTTTCGTCTCTTTTATCGAAGAATCCTGAAGCCTTCATTAATCCATATCGAGCATGTTCTTTTCTAACAGTGGTGACCCAATCAGGATAAGTAGCAGGTGGGTCTTCAGCTTCGAAGCATCTCCTGCTCAGAGGCTTTGGGAGTCCTTTCCAGAAGGCTTCAATGGTTCCAGGATGATCGCATACCCAACCAGCAGTCTCTGCTAGTTGTTCAAAGGTAGCAATGTATTTGTCCAGCTTTCCATCTGTCATCTTTAGGCCATGCAACTTAGCAGTCGCATCTTGCATTGCTGTAGTGTTGGTGTAAGCAGTCTTCCATTTCTTAATGAATTCGGACCAGATTCTCTTGTCTGTGACTGCCCATGGTCCATCTCGATCGTCGCAGTCATCGCTGACTTTCCAGTCCAATTGTTTGGCAGTGTGCTCCACCCATAGGTCGATCTTTTCTCCTTGGCACCTAGTCATAAAGATAGTGACACGGTCATAGGGGACCTGGAATAGAGGGTGGTTGCGATTTAATTTCCACCAGAGGTTGAACTGATGGAGGAAAGTGTTTAACTTGTCTCTGTCTCCTGTGAAGATAGGTGGTGGTTCTCCTACAAAGCCTTTGGAGCTGCCATTTTCTCCTCCTTGGACTTGTGTTCCTGTAATTGGGTCCACTGGGGGTTCCCCTCCAGGATCTGGTTCCTTGCCCTTCTGTTGAGGGACTTTGATGCAACTAATTTCTTCAATGTCAACCATGATTGGTGGTTTTTCTGGCACTGGCTCCCCCAGCTGAACTGTGGCGGCGATGGTGGTGAAATGGGGATGGCTAGTTGATGGGAGATCACTTGGATATGCTGGGTGGTCACTGTGCTTAAGAGTTACAATGTGAGTCAGTGCTTGGCTGAGAGTCTCCTCCTCTAGTGGGGTGATTTGTTGAAGCAGTTCTTTGACTGCTTCTGGTAATCCACTGGGCAGGTCGATGAAGGAGACAGCTGGGGTCTTGTGTGAGATCCAAGTAGGGTGAGTACCAGATGTTGAGGATGGTTGTTGGGTTGGTTGTTGAGGCGAGGGGGCTTTCAGAGCGGATCTGTTCTGTCTCCCTTGGGGCTTGGTCTGGTGGGGGATCTGGTTGGCTTATTCCAAATTTGATGAGCTGGTGAGTGTTGCAGGCGAGTCCTTCTCGAGTGTAGTATCTTCCCCTATTTTCTATTAGGACGAACCACTTGTTATTGATATACTCCAAGTAATGGGTCTTTAGTCCATTGTTGAAGAAGTAACCGGACTGTCCTTCTGTCTTTGATCCGTAGTATCTGAGCTCTTTGCCTCTGATTGCTTCTGGAAGATCGTCTTTAGTCCTCCGATTGACTTCTACAAGGTTGGTTGGGTCTTTTAGGTCAAAGAGTATCTGTAGTGTGGCCAGTTTGTTTCCCTGGTCCTGCTAGCCTCATGAGGTGTCTTCCTATTGGTGAAAGGGACAATGCTCCTTTCTGCAGAAGCTAGAATGTTCCCAAGCGTGTTCTTGGGGTAGATCGTTCAAGTAGAGGAATAGGAAGTGTCTGAATGGCTGTCCTGGCACAAATTCGAATCCTCTTTCACACAGAGGCCTTGTGGTGCTAAGCTCGACTTGTGTTATGGCTCTATGGGCCGTTCTGATACTGTAGATGTATACACGGCCAATGGCACGCGATGCCTGCCTCTTTAAGCAAGTAGTGATGATTGGGACTTAGTTATAGCACTAAGTAAGCTCTAGAGTGATCCAGCGAAGTGCAGGGATGCAGTAAGGTGAGATGTAGAGTGGGGAGTTGCTTGGTTATGCTCTCAAGGTGCTACTGGGCAGTAGGGCAAGAGAAGGGTGTAGATTGGATACAAAGTCGAGCTTAGAGCTCAACCGCAATACTATGGAGGCTTATATACAAGATGGGTTGCATAATTGTACTACTAGGGTCAAGTCAGGTAAATACTAGTACTAGTAGTATCTGATCAATTGTAGTGCACTAGTACAGGGAGTCTCAGTCTCATCAGTCATCGGAATATAGTACAGTGGCACAGCAGTCACTTAGCTACAAGATTTGGAGGCAGTTCTGGAGTCATCAGTCAGTGGTAAGCATACAGTAGGAGTCAGCAAGTATGGTAAGCATAAAAAGGAAAAATAGTTTGTAACACTATCATTAAGGCATTTGAGCTAGGGGTGGACCAGTGAGTCAGTGACTATGAATGCTGTGCCCATCCTTACTGAGAGTACTGCTGCTGTCAAACTCATTGGCAGGGCTGGTAGGGCCACAGCCACAGAGCCCAAGGCATTGGAGCCTTGGGCAGGAGGCTAGGCTGGGCAGGGACATGAACTGGCACACCAAGATGATTTGACTGAGTAGCATCAAGAGGCATTGCAGGTATTGGTGTTGGGTCCACCCATTCCTCATTGTTCAGGTTGCCATCATCTGCAGATGTGGTGCATGAAAAGCTGATAGTGTGTGCTTTCCATTGAGGCATTGTAGTGTCTGCAGTGGTGGTGACTGTTGGGCTGGGTGTCATGGGCATGACAGGATCATCTTCTGTATTGCCTTTGCTTTGTCCACTTTTCAATGCTGCACATGAAGAGACATAGTCATCAACACTGGTCAAATGCCATTGAGCATGTTTCCCACTTAACAAAGAGCCACTGGTTGATAATTGTTTCAATAAAGGAGATGGTGAGGCTGGTGCACAATATGAAAATGTAGACAAGCCTGTATGGCTCAATCCAGGTGATGTTGGTGATCAATGATGAGCTGAAGGTGATGTTGAACCCTGCTCTGGCATTGCTTGCTTAGATTCATGAACCAGCACCCCAAGATGATTTGACTGAGTGCAAACACAGGCACACTTCATGGCTAGAGGTGGATTGGTGCCAAGGTGATTTGCAGAAACAAAAGCTCACCTGTGGTGTAGCCTTGCCCTTGCCATCCTCATTGATGGTAGTTGCTTCACCCATATACTACATAGGAATACTGCCCACTAAAGGCAATTGTTAATAGGATGTTTCTTTGTTAGCTGGACACATACTGTTGTAGTGAACAGTGGGTAACACAGGAATGGGCTCCTTAGTTGCACTGATGCCCAAGGATATGGCTGTTGTATGGTGCAACTAAGGTATGCTTATCCATACCTGCCAGTTGCAAGAACAGTTGGTATTGTGATGCAAAGATTGGTCATAGTGTGTGTAGTTAATCAGCTGCAGCCATGCAGCAGTAGGCCTGTGCTGCCTGTCCACCCTTTCCATACTTGAGTGACTGACCACCAAAGGCATGCTTATGGATTCTGTCTTCCTTAGCACTGACATGAACTGTGAGATAGGCATAGGAGGTGAAGGAAGGGGCAGTGAAGGCAGCAGCACATAAATATTGGGACTAGCACCTATGAGTCAACATGGGCTGGAGCTGCTCTTCTTGTCATAGGACATTCTGTATGGTTTGAGGTGTCAATTATCTTCAAACATAGGATAATTAGGAGCATTGCTCCCTAACTACAATGGGGTTTGAGAATGGGAAGATGGTCAACATGTTGACTTTGAGATTTTCATCATGCATCTTACCTAGGTGTGGGAAACTATGTCACAGTTGCCACAGTTACTATCACTTACCCCTCGATTGGCCACTTATGTAAATATCAATTGGTCAGACAATCATACATAGCACTACAACAAATAAAGTATGAATTTCGGAATTATTTGGGAATGAAAGTAGACATAATTTGAAACATGTCCACCTTTTTTTGGAGGAAAAAGACCCTGTTTTGGGTGTTTCCTTTCTTTGTTGCAGGTGTCACACCAAATCACACCTAAGGTTTAGATTTAACACACTGTTTCAAACCAGCATCCTCAGCCATGTGCATGTATAATCATGTGCAACACATCACATCAGTCAGCACTTAAATTCTGATGGCTCAATGGCCTGTGACAATCCATGACTGGCTGGTCATTAGGTAGTTACATCAGTGGCCGACTGGGGGGTAAGTGATAGTATTGTGCAGAGGATCAGTGTCATCTCATTCTCTAGATCAACACTGATCCTGCCTCACTCTTGTTGCTAAACCTCTGATCATAGCTAAGAGAAAGAACCCTGGAACCCCCTCTCCAAAGAAAAGGTCTACTAGAAAGGCTAAGCAGCCTTGTCAGAAGCCAGATGTTAATCTGGGTGGGGGTATGATGCAGATGAGCTTTCCAGTTAAAGGTGTGTAGACAAGCACTTCATTTTGTAGAAAGTGGCTGCAGAGCAAGCCATTTGTCACTAATATTGCTGGACTTCTGTTGTGCCAGCCAGGACAGTTAACTAGGGTCACATATAGGTAATTAATTGGTATCTGGTATTGTTTGGTAACCCTTACTATACATGGTAGCTAGTTCATTTTCATTGCCTTAGACATTGTGCTTACAGTGCACATCTGAGGTTGACCCTCTTGTACACTTGTTTTCATCATCATTATAGACACACTATTTGCTTCACATTTAGTTATCAAAACATAGCTGGCACTATTCCTATAGCCTCACAGGATACAGATGAGGTGCCTGTAGCAGTATCACAGCTTGCCTTTGCAGCACCAGCTGTAGCTTCTTCTAACCCAGCTGCTCCTACTGGTAATATAGCCCCCAAATTTCCTCAGCCTCCTAGGGAAGATTATGATAACCCACATTGGGCCCAAGAAGGCAACAGTGTATCTGCAGTTTTTTTTTTCTTACTTTTTTTTTTAATTATAACTTTTGTTTTTCTTATCTAGAATATATCATCTAATGAGGATATTTAGCTCTCACCTATCTCTGACAAAGATGAGGATGAGCCTGAAAATCCTCCAGGGACCTCAAATCTGGTTATAGCCCCTCCTCTGACTTCAAGCAACTATTAGCAACATGCTCAGAGGCCTGCTATAAAACCAAGAAATAAGAAGGGTCATGCTAGCGATACACTGGCTTTTTTTTTCCATTACTGAGAATAGAAGGTATTGTTCCTTTTGCATGTAAGTAATTTTTGAAGTTAGTTCCAAATAATTTGTTAAATTAAAATTTTAGGTCTATCAGAGAGCAAAATAGGGTTTATCAATTTATGATTATAGTATATCAACAGCAACAGGCACACTATGTAAACATCTTTCCACTTGTTATTATGATATATGGATTAGTGAGTGCAAGAGGCTCAAAATTCCTATCAAGTTGCCAGCTGGTCTAGAAAATGCTGGTGGTAAAGATTCTAAAGCCCAGGCCCCTTCTCACCCTTTATACTCACCAGAGCTATTTATGAATGCTCTGGTGAATTTTATAGTTACAACTGATCAGGCTTTTTTTCTCTTCAATATATTTTCTTATTACTAATATATTTCTTTTTTTAGCCTATAAGCCTTATAGATTCTAAGGAGTTTAGGGGTCTTCTTCTCTTGCTTAAAGAAGATCTTAAAGATAGTTATATCCCTTATTGCAACACAGTGAGAAAAAGAGTTTTAGAGCAGCAGTTTGAGTTATTGGCTACCCAAATGAAGGCAAGTGATTTGTTAAATTTTCTTCTGGCAGTCTCTAATTTATCTTAGAATAACTCTATACAAAAGATATCTTTCACCATGGATATATAGTCAGACCCAGACAGAAAGGCCTATATGGCAGTTACAGCTCATTGGCTGGAGCATCAGCCACTTCAAGTTACTTAGACCTTGCAATATAGGATCAACCTAAGGGTTGATCTTATTGGCTTTCTTTATGTTTCAACTGCTCATACTGGGAGTTGTTTAGCTGAGACATTTCTTTTTATGTTGGATTGTCTTCAAATTTCAAGAAAGGTGAGTTTATAGTTTCATAATACAAACTTATACTAACATTTTTAATAGACTGGTTGGATCACTGTAGATAATGCAGCAAATAATAATACCTGCATGTCTATACTTAAGGATTCTCTTGTAGCATATGGCCTTGACTTTGATGGCTATCAAAGACATATCAGGTAAGAACATTCCTGTTTAATATATATAAACTAATATATTTTATAGGTGTTTTCCCCATATTGTAAACCTGACATGCAAGGCAATGCTACAAGCTGTGGCTGGATCAGATATCTATGATAACCCCCTTAAGAAATTAAGGGATATTATTCATTAAATGACATTATAATTTTATAACTATAAGATAAGATAATCTATATATATTATAGATTTGCAGTTCATCACATAGGTATAAGGGCTTTCAAGAAATTCAGAAAGAGCTTGATATACCAAATCTACAGCTAATTCATAATATGATCAATAGGGCTCTAACTCTTAAGCTAGTATGTCATATTAAAATTTTATTGATATTTTACTGAAGCTAAATAAATCCTATCAGGCAATAATCCAATTTTGCTCAGTTTATAAGTTAGATGGTCCACTATCTACAAAAGAGTGGAATATCTTAGTCACTTTAGATCCAATCTTTCTAGTATGCTCTATCATTTAGTTTATTGGGTTTATTAATTACTTTTTTAGATTTCACACTTATATCAGCAGGTGTTGTCAGCAGAGAAAACCCTTACACTCTGTGGAACACTTCCAGCATCTGATGGATTAATCAAAATGCTTCAGAAGTTTCAGAGGGAAAATATATCTGCTTATAACATTATTCAACCTGGCATTGAAAAGCTGGTGGCTTACCAGATGACAGCTGCTGATATTTCAGCCTATATTATAGCCACATGTGATTTTTATTTTTTATTTTTGCTGATAGTGTAAATTAACAATTATCACAGTGCTTAACCCATCAATGAACCTAAATTGGTTTATAATATCAAAATATATGCCTGTATCTGATGCAATGTCTATTCTTTATGAGGCTGTAAGTCTGATAAATTCTGCTAAATAAATCAAATTAATATGTTCTCAGGCTCTCCCCTATTATACCCCATCAAAACCACAAGCATCTAAAGGTCAAAAGGTTAGGGCTATTGGGTCTAAGGGAAAGGCAAAGTCTTAGAATGTACTTGGATTTGGCAAGAAGCCTTCACAGCAAGGGGTTCTGAGCCTTAAAGATAAACTTAATCAATTTTATACCATACAAACTGAAGCAGGTATAGATGTCATTGCCTTCTGGGAGGTAGGTGACTGTTACTTATATTTTATTCAAATATTTATCCTAAGAATTATAGGACTATAAAGGCCAGTTTCTAACATTGTTTAAGCTAGCCATGGATATTCTTCCCATCCAAGCATCCTCTATACCATGTGAGAGGGTGTTCTCCTCAAGCAAGGAGACCACAACAGCAAGAAGAAACAAACTACAACCTCAGCTTGTTGAAGCATTGCAAGTAATAAAATATGGAAGAAAGCATGGCAGGGGACTTAGCTTCACTGAGGGTCTGGATGAAAAGGAAGAGTTAGCAGAGCTGGAGGAATATGAAAAAGTACAACCTGCAGATAACTTTCTTAAGAACTATACAGCCGATACCTGACATCTATTGTTCATATATAGTGCAAGTATGATGTAACAGTTATTGATATGGATCTTGGCATTACAGGAATGGGATGGTTGTGACATGCTGAGAAAGTCAGATCTTAGGTGTTAGCACAGATGCCCTTGAGGTGCACAAGTAGGCAATAGCACAGGTAACCCACAGATACATTTGAATATACCCATACCTGTGCTTACCTGTACCTGCAACTCATGGGTAGGATGTAGCACAGGTCACACTGTGGGTCTGCTCACAGTTGAGGACTTTTAGTGAAAAGTCACATATCCAAAAGAGGGTCAGGTACTGGCAACTTGGCCTGTCAAAGGGAGTTGCTGTTTGATTTTCATAGTTAACCAAACATTCACATGTATTTTTCTTTTGGTTAAGTCATTAAATTTCATTATCAATTCACATGGGGGTTTTTTTTTTTTTGGCTAAGTCATTTATTGTGGTTGTAACTACAGTACAATAGAAGGACAGAACAATAAAAAAGAAAACATGGAATTTACTTACTAGGTGCATGCACTAAGTTAGGTGCTGAGGAAGAAGGTGGTGAGAAAGCAGTTCAAGCTGCAAAGGGAGTAGCAGAAATGGTCAAATGAGGTGTGCATGTGAATGTGTTCACAAATTGGGGGGGTTGGGGGGGAACTGTGAAGGGTAGAGGCATTGATGCAGATGTGGGTGCTGTTGCAGAAGCCATTGCAGAAGGGGGTACACATGCATAGGTGTGGGCACACCTGTTTGCTTTAGTGGACAGGGCATCTGGTTTTGCCCACTTTCCAGAATGCTCACCCCCCACATATGGATCACTGTCAATGTGGCTGTGCTTCTGGTTAATGGTGCCAACTGCCCACTCTGTCATCCTGTGTTCTTCAGGGAGGCATTTTTGCCTTGGGGCATGCTTAATGCCCATGCACCTGGCTGTCTTATCCCAGCTGGACTTTTGATTGGGTGCAATATTCTCCTTATCCAGTAAGGTGCTAGTCTCTTCTGTCAAAGCCATAGCCACTGTTAAGCTATATTTAAACAAGTGGGCAGCATCAATCAGTGCTGCATGAGATGATTGGGGGATATTCATTGATGTGGAAGTGAAATTTTGAGATAACAAGTTTATCTCTTGTACAAGTAATTGATGGGTCTCCTCTGGTGTGGGACTGGACTTGGGAGATGGATTGGGATTGGGATCACCTTCATGCTGGTCAAGTACCAGAGAGATTTCTAATTCTGATGGGAGTATGGGGTTGCTCTCCTAAAAGCAGAGATGGGGGAAATGGAGGTGAATAGCTGCAAGGTGTTTGCAGAACCAGACTCTCAGGAAATCCTGGCAATCACACTTCAATAAATTGAGATCTGTCATGGACAGACTCTTGGTATGTTCTGGAAGACTTGGCCTATGAGAAAATTTTACTATATGTATCCTGACCTGTTCTGACTACTGTACATATTGGTATGTCCCTATAAGGCTCTCTGGGT
The DNA here is from genome assembly GCA_003316435.1 of Russula virescens. Classification (NCBI taxonomy): domain Eukaryota; kingdom Fungi; phylum Basidiomycota; class Agaricomycetes; order Russulales; family Russulaceae; genus Russula; species Russula virescens. Next base: position 12,403 of record QFEY01005804.1, on the reverse strand, counting down.
TGCCTGAGGATTCTTGTACTATTGGCTGTATTTGTGACTCGCTCTGACTTATCCCAGATGGCTCCTGTACTTGTGGGCTGTGTTCTGATTGAGCTCTAGGCCCTAGGATCAGTATTCTTAGTATTATGATCCCTCTTGTATATAAGAAAGCTTCTGTACAAAGTTGAGCCTTAAGCTCAACTTAAATCTCAACTTATAGCTTCTTCACAGCATGCATTAAGAGGATAAGGGATCACTATACATTCTATCCCCTCTCCTCTTATTTCTCATGTGCCAGAGTCTATCAGTTGTTCTCCTAGCTTCTCTCCCTCAAGACTCTACTAGTCTACCTGCTTAAAGGTGCAGGTGTATACTGCTTAAGCTTGAGCATTAAGCAAGCACATCCTTAGCAGCACTATTGCAAGGGAATTGAGCCATCCTCTTACACATCTCATTCCATTGCACTTGTGTCTATAAGCTATGCTACTTGGAAGGTTTAATTGTCTGCATTCATTTGCATTAAACCTCCCAACTTGTATCACCTCAGAGAGATCAAAGAGCAGTGTTTATCTACTCTTCTCACTCTCTGATAGCTTGCTAGGTCCACTTAACCTTGTTCACACAAGCTCCCCAGTCCAAGGCCTGCTACAGCCTTAACAAGATCTACCAAATAAAATGTCCCTGGATAGGATTGGGAAGTGACATGGAATTGAATGCAATCAAACTGGAGAATAGATTTATGGGAAATGCCCCTGGTGCTTGCAATAATTTTGTGCTGTCATTTGCTAGCAAGATCAAGACCCTTGAACCCAGTACTCTGTCTCTCCTATTGGCTTTAGTAATATGGCTCCATCTAAATCACTAGAGTGTAGATGATGTGATCAATATGCTGGTTCCACTTCCCATCTAGCCAATGGGATTTAAGGACATGGTGAAAACTACATTAAGTCAGAAGTTAGTAATCTTATCAGGACTGAGCAACCTGATCAAACATATACACTTCAATAAGCATATTTGTATCTCCCTCTAGATGGATTGGGTGATCTTTCTGCACAACTCTAGATCATGTATGTGCTGCAGGTATCTATGATAAGGCCATGTATTGTATAAAGAACTGAGAGACTGAGGGATCAATGCAGATCTCATCCCAAAGTGTATAGAACCTAGCCAGATCTTCTGTTTTGACTAACTTTTTGACTTAATCCCATAGTGATTGGAATTTGGCAGTCGAGAAGTGTGATTGCATTGTGCATAATATATGCCAAATGCACAACCAGATCTGACTCCTAGGATAGATTTCTTTAAGTGCCTCCATCTGGGCCTGATCTCAATCAGTCATGATTATTGCAGGCTGGACTGCTGGACTTGTGTCCCATACCTAACAGACAAAGAAGGCAATTGTATTGGTTGTCCTGCTAGATGTAAGCATCCATGTAACTGGGACACCTGGGCCTGGAATGTCAGTGCTCATTGCCAAAACTCCAGAATTCATATACTATGGCCTCACCTATCGCTAGCAATAATTGTGAAAAGAAGCAAATCTTGGAAATGAGTTACATTGTGTGTCATGTTGATTCTGATGAAGCTGCTATTCCCAAGATGCCAGAACATATCTACTTGGAAGGGAGTCTGCATGCATAGGATAAAAGTGTCCCCTTGCAATCTTGAAGCAGAAGGGGATGGAATGAGCTTATCTTTGTAAAAGACATTGACATTCATTGTTTACAATTTGTCCACCCAAAGTCTGGTTGAACAAACATTCTCTGGGTGCAAGCAAATGGTTTCCTCCTCCACAGAGCAAGTCATCCTGCTGATATCATGGAGTGTGATAAATTGATCTTAGCCATACTAGGGAGCCAACTGCTAAATTACACGGACCTTTGGATGCTTCAATTAGCAATATGTGGCTAAAAGAAATATATTTGTGCATGATCTCCCTTGGATCTATTTTTTAAATCATTATAGCTTTTATCTGCTCCTGGGTTTTCACTGTCAGCTGCATAAATAGTGTGTTTGCAATTCTGATTGGGTGATCATGCATAGTCTTATAGCACCCAAGAACTATTTCCATATCAGGGTAAGTTTTGGTCACTATATTGCATAGGCACCCCATTCTCTTAGATAAGATCTTCTGCTCCTGATCAGTTGTTTTTTAATATTAGCTTTTTCCCCCAAACCATTCATATATACAAATATAAATATGCCTTAGGGACCAGACTTGTCCCCTGTGAGATGTTGACAAAATTAGCTCAATAGAATGAGCCAATTCTTTGTTCTGGCACCATGTGTGAAAGGCATCCAAATTCAGCCATTCCAAGGGAAGCCTGCTGTTGGCTCAGTCATAAAGGAAACTTCCCCTTCTGTTTGAATTATCCAGTGCCTTAGCCAGTGTCTCAGTGTCTTGGTCTTTTTTACATGCATCCTTGGCAGGTCCCACCCCCTCAGAGACTGCATGTGCTCTGCTTCCAAAATTAAGCATAAGTTCTAAGGGTGGGGCACTCGGCTCAATTGTCACATCACAAGGGGGCAGCATAACTGACAACTGGAATTCAATGAAGGATATCATAGTGGCAATGGGAGGATGGGCAAATTAGAAGGGAACAAGAGGAGGAATATGCTCTGAATGCATTCTCCCCCATCAGTTCATATCCCCTCCACATTCACATTTGTGTCCACATCTCATCATCCACATCCACATTCCAAAAAAACATTAGATAATATCTATTAAAACATGTTTTAGAAGTTATTTGTGAAAATAATAATAAATGTGGGACTTTTGAAATTTGAAGCACCACTGTGCTAACTAACTGAAGTTCTCATTTTGATATTGTCACACTTTTTGCTAAATTTCAAAAGCTGTCTGCTCACTGACACTGCACCTGTGACCTGTAGGGAACAACATGGGTAAACCCCTGGATACCAATGACTCAACTCATACCCATACCCATCAAAAACCTGTACCTGTGACTAAGGTTCCACACAGGTGACACTGCAGGTAAATTTTAACACACCGTACCTGCACCTATAGACACCATACCTGTGCTGTACACTATGCCACAGGTGCGGGTATGACCCATAGTTTATACTTGAAACCTGTGATACACTCAAAAAACCATGGTGTATTAAACACCATGGTACATTACATTAATACTACCTACTTGTAGAACTACTACTTGTATTTGTATACATGTGTACCTACTACTACATCTTCACACACTGAAGAATACAATTTCATTTTAAAAAAAAAACTTGAGGGGTGCCAGGATCGAAGGAAGGCACAGCTGCCCAGCAAAGGTGAGACAAAGGAGGATGTCAGGGGATATTGACAGTGGCAGCATTTGCAGTCAAGCACAGTAGTGGCAGTGATGAGGCTATTGTCATTGTCGATGCCATTGTACTGCCACTGCAGCTGTCAATATTGCTGTTGTCGGCCGATGCTGAGGATATCTTGTGCCTTCATAGTTTGTGGCAGTGGCTATTTTTGTTAGTTGTGCAACTTGTACCATTGTTGTTGCTGTTGAGAGTCACCTTGTTGTTGCCATTGGTAGAATCGAAGTTGCTTGTGTTATTGTTGCAAGCACAGTCAGTGTTGTGTAGAACCATAGTCACTTGTGCTGGCCTTGATATTGCCACTGGTGTTGTCACAAGCGTGGTCAGTATTGTGTGGAACTGTAGTTGCAAGTGCAGTCAGTATTGCGTGGAACTGTAGTCACAAGCACAGTTGGTATTGCATTGAACTGTAGTTGCAAGCATGGTTGGTATTGCATGGAACTGTAGTTGCTCATGCTGGCCTTGATATTGCTGCTGGTGTTGTTCTCACAACCATGTTCAGTGTTGCACATTGAGCGGTTGACATTATCACCATAGCAGTGCCATGCATTGAGCCATCACTGTTGCTGGTATTGCTAACAGGTCATTGTTGTCATCAAAGCCAGACCTGTTGCTGGTGCCACATGTTGAGCCATTGCAGTTGCTGGTGTTGCCAACAAGGCCACTGTCGTCAGTTCTGTGCATTAAGACATGCCAGTGTTCTTATCAAAGTCGCATACTATGCACTTGTACTAATCATTAACATTGAGCGAAAGCAAGAGAGCTAAGCCTTATATTGTAGCTCAGCATCTCCCAGAACCTGCAGGTGACACTGCATGCAGGTATGGTATTACATGGTATTTGATTGGGTAATACTGTACCCACACCTGTGGAACCCATGAGCAAAATACCATAGGTTGACCCTTACCTGTGTGAAACACTACCTGTGACCTATAGACACAAGTACCCACAGGTCTTTCCCACAAGTGTATGGGTACAGACCTATCATGGGTTTACCTGTGGTAGGGTCCCTTCAATATTTCCATAGATAAGTGCAACATTGAATAAATGAGGGCCCAGGGCCATGTGTTAGATGCACCAGCATATGCCAAACCTGCCCCCACCAAAGGCACTGCCAGCATCAAACCCATTGGTGTGACTGAAGCAGCTGCAACTGCTGAGCCTGAGGCATTAGAGTTCTCAACAGAAGGCATAGTGCACTGCAGTCCTGATCCAGCACCACAAAATGACTCAGCCAAGGGTGAGCAAGTGCTTGATGCACTGCCACTGCAAGGTGATGTAGGCACATGTGGGCATAGGCATGGGCATGGGTGTGACATGGCAATTTGACTCAACAGAAGGTGAGCACACACACACAGTGCTGCCAAGAGGGTCCCCAACCAGCCATGATACAGCACACAAGCATGAGCATGGGCACAACATGGCACCACAACTTGACATGATGGAGGCCAAACAAGTGCAAGCACAAGTGTGTACTGCAGGAGAATGCAGAAGAGGGCAAGCAGGAGCTCAAGCCATGGGCACAAGGTGCCCCAATTGAGTGCGAAGGTGAGTGCATGCTGTTGCCAGGAAAGCCACCACTGGAGGGCACACCATATTGAGCTGTTTTGTGTTGCAGTCATTTTGTGTCATGGCTGTTTTGTGTGTTGTCCATGTTTTGTGTTGCCATTTTGTCCCCACTGTTTTGTGTGTTGGGGCCAGTTTGTGTGTTGTGGCCATTTTGTGTTGCTGTTTGTGTTAGAGCCATTTTGTGTTGCTGTTTTGTGTTGTCAGTTTGTGTGTTGCAGCTGTTTTGTATTGCTGTTTGTGTTGGGGCCATTTTGTGTGTTGGGGCTGATTTGTCATTGCCATTCATTGTGCATTGGTGTCACCTCATGTGTTGTTGTGTTGTGTTTGGTTATTGTGTCATTTTAGAACCCAGTGAGCAGTCATAATGTATAATGTTGCAAAGAGAGTGCAAAGAAGTACATGTGCATGCATAGCCTCATCCAAGCCATCACACCCTGTCACACACATGTCACACATGCCCTAAGTCAGGCAAAGCACACAGGTACTGGGTACCTGTGCACAGGTCCATGGGTCCAGAAATTGTGACCTATACCTGTATCCATGGTACCCATGGGTACTTACCCATAACAGGTTACCCATACCTGTGTTGTTCCCTAGTGACCTGTTACACTGTACCTGCAACTGCAGGTTATCTATTGTAACTGTGGTGTCAAGACACCACGGTATAACATTCACACTGTAGCACATAACTGTTGATAAGGAAGAATAAATATTATATTAATTCATCTACACTATTTACTACTATAAATTAAAACTATATAAAACAAAAAAAGAGCTGGGGTGAGCCCAGCTTAAAGAGTAAATGAGATGCTTAATGGGGGGGTTTATATACCCCAGGCATGTGCACTGTCACTGGCCCTGAGTCAAGCTCAGGTAAGTGTTGTGGGAACTGGCTCTACTTGTACAATATCTCCACATTCTGACCCTTTATGTTATGGATATGGACTGCTTAGTTGTAGTTCTCATGTTGCTGACTTGTCTGCCTGGTGTCACTTACTATTACCTTGTTGATTAGTCATGTTTCTTGGTAAAGTCCTTAGTAAGGACTGGTAGTAGTAAGTGTCTCCCCTGTACTATTTAAAGCATAGTCTTGCTGTCTCTTAGATGGCAAGTTGAGTCTCTTGTCTATCTTGTAGCCTCAATTGCAATACTCTTTCCCCCTCTTTCCTTCGAGTGGCTACTAGGATGTACTCTAGCAAGCAGGAACTCATCTACTTCAAGAACTACTTAGTTTAGTGTATGCCTACTACATGGTGGTGATATGCACAGACCATTTGGCCTTATGTGCAGCCACACTGTTACGACTTGATACGGTATTGGCCTATGAAAACCTTTTTCCTTTTCTGTTCTACGCTTACCGATACGATTGCTAATGTACTTACTAATTGGAGTCCCACGTGACTCACAAAAGGGCCGTGACTCCTCACGTGCCTTGGGGCTATGCCCCGTGACTCAGACTCTGACGGAGTCGAATGAGTCAGGCTCATGCATTTCACCTACGTTTCACTTTGATCTGACTCACTCTAGTATCATATGTACCATAACGGGTTATCCCAAAAGGGGAGCCTCTGTACTATATAAGTCGCGCTGTAGAATACTTTGTATCCCAAGCTCGACTTGGTTATTTCCCGAATCTACCTGATCATCTTCACAGTGCAGGTGAAGGAGGCGTACCTTTCCTTCCCCTACACTACGCTCTATAGTATCAAAGGCCCTCTCTTGCAGAGTACCCTTTTATACTTGTCTTGCTTCAACTCTATCAGTCTTAGGCAACTGTCGAAGGCCTATTCCACTCTATAAGTCTTAGTAGCACTTGCGAGCTACTACCGAACGGACTTGTTCGTATCCACTCACAAGTCACACGTGCTGAGCCTAGGTACCAAGGGTTAAGCCCGGACCTTAGAGACATATCATTACCTCGGGTAGAACGTCCCTCGTGCTAGCAGGATCTCCACACATTTTCCTTAGGTCAAGTCGACCCTTAACGCCCTCGGGAGCGTTACACACACTGTGTCTTGTGACACACTATTTACCTATGTTTGTACTCACTTTCATTCGTTTGTGTGTTTAACACATCTCACCTGTGACACATGTGACAACAGGACATAATGAATAGTATGAAATGGCACCACAACATGCAGTAAATGCTACAATGAGACCCAACAAACAGTGCAAAGATAAGGTGCAATGAATGAATGGCAGCACATGAGAACAGGGCCCAACAACACATGAAAAGAGGGCTCAACAATATGAAGACAGGGCCTGATGACACACAAAAAGAGGGCCCAATGACATATGAAGACAGTGCCCAACAACACATAAAGACAAGGCCCAATGACACATAAAAACAGGGCCTGATAACATACAAAAATGGGGCCTGACGACATGTAAAAATGGGGTGCAATGGCACATGAATACAAGGTGCAACAAGGCACAGCAAATGAACTCATAGGGGCACAGACAGGGGTCGAATGTATCTACAGTGCTTGATAGCCAAAGTCAACAAATTTTATAATATTCAAACTTAAGGGTAAACAGAGTTTAGAATTATAATCAAAGGGGCTGAAAGAGTTCAAAAACACCCTTTACACAATTTTATCTGTACTTTTTTGGGTGGCCAACTTTTAGGTCTAATTTCTTAACCCTAATTTTTTTTTCATTTAAAAAGGTCCAAATTTTAAACCCTAATTTATATTTTTGGTCATTTACTGAAGCTCTAAACTGAACCTTAACCTAAAGTTTTAACCCTAATTTTTTTTTGCTCAATCAGAGTCTGACATAAGATTCAGCTAATTAAAAGGAGTTGAATGGCATTATTTTTAAAAGACAGGCATAAAATTTTGAGGTGGCCAACTTTTCAGGTTGAGATTTTTGAAATCTTTATAAACTTTAATTCTGGGCTTTTTAGATCAAAATACATATCTTATAAAAATTGGTTGATTTTGGCTGTCCAGCACTGTATATCTACACAAAAAGTAAAATTGAAGTAGGATAGGGTAGACAGGGTAGAATAGGGAAATAACAAGCACTGCAGCTGGCTACAATTGGCAGTTAGTTGTGATTGACTTGAGATGCAGTGCTTGCAGCTGAATTTGGAGACTATTCAGACACATCAGATCATCATGAACCAGCCATGACTGATGACTCACAGTGGGGATGGGGAGGTTATGCAGGTCCCTGCATATGAGGCATAGGCATTGTATATAAAGTTGGCTCAGATCCAAGTTGATAGCTGCATGCAATTGCGATCTGGCAGTGCAGCCTGGATATAATGTCCTTGAAATGGTTGTTAATAACCTTTCATTTCTTGATATTGGTGTTTTATACATTTGCCTGAACCTGCCAAGCCTGCTCAAGCCTACTCCAAGCCTTGCTGAGCTTCTAATGCATCTCAGTGACCATATACACTGCATTATCTTGCTTCTTCTTAATGTGTTTGGGAAATGCAACAGTGGGATCAGGGACCACTGGATGGTCACACTGCATTTTATCTACTCTAAGCAATAATAAATTGTCCTACAACAGATTGTCAATATAGTTGAGATACCACTGGCTGCATATAGGGCAAAGAGGCTTGTGAACAACAAAATCCAGCTTCTTATTGTATGTCCACTCCATGTGAGGTGATGAAGTACTTGCTCACACTATAGCCTTGTATAACATCTTTGCATTCTTCTTATTCCTCTTCCCCATTTTGCTGGCCCTTCTCCATTTGGCTTCAAGTTCAGCAGGTGTAAGCTTGGGGTTGTAGCAAGTTCAGGCCATAAGAAGGATATTGGAGCATTGACATTAGGAAAAAGTGGGTGAGTGAAGAAAAAAGTGTTTGGTTAGTGAAGGAAACAAGGGTAAAGGGAGGATGGATTTACCTTTTCATTTCACAAGCAGCTTATATCAATAATGGAGACAAAGGATTGTATCAGTTATATTAGTACTGGCCACTCCTAGGCAGTCATTCACAATCAGATATCTCATGATTAGTATTATAGTCAGACAGATGCATTTTTTGAAAATTGCAATGTAGGATTACTAGGGAATACATAACTAAATCACTTTAAGATAGAACAAGGCAAAGTAAGTGCTAAAAGTCAATCAGCTGATTGAACTCACCATTAAAATTATAAAAGCCAAGCACTTGACTGTGCACTCACCTCTACCTTTTCCCTTTGCTGCAGTTGCCAATTCCTTATCTTTATTCTGCTGATCTTTCTTAGCCTTCTGTGCACTATTCTTCAAGTAGATGTGTAGATAATCATATATGACCCAGCTCCCCTTAAAGTTGAGGAGTATGGGAAATTCATTGGCAAGCTGTTGGTCACCATTAAGCATATGTCTATGTGATTTGATAACATATCCCACCATTCCCACCATTTGACAGATAAGATAAATTTGCATCTGGGAGTTTGCTGGTTGAGCAGAATAGGACAAGGATGTGTTCAAATATTTATCTGCCAGGGAGAATACTCTTTCCTGAAAAAAATAAAAATGCTTTAGTCTGATAACACTCTCAGTGGGTTATTTATACTCTGAATTTCTCATATAAACCATTTTCCCATCTGAGTTGTTGTTCAAGGAAACCTTCAAGCTGGTATCCCCCTTGTCCAATACAAGCAACCTCCCCCAGAGGTTTGAGTATAAGAGAGAGAGATGAAGAGAACCCAGATGGGATCCTTGTGAGTGGTGATAAAGATGGGGATTTAGACAGATCATCAATAATCTCAGTTTTTGGGAATGTTTTTATCATAGAATAGGGAAGAGGGGAAATCAATTCTGGGTTGAATATGCACCACATTGATCCCGGTGGAAAATGGGGGAGGAAGCAACAGGGCTGGCAAATGTTAGGACATATGCAAGGCATTTTGTGACATGAGAATTTTCTGAGAACAGGGCCATGTGGTATTTAAGCATTGCCATCAGATGGGCACCTCCTTAGCAGGCTTAGAGACCTTGTTTTAGGGTGTTTCACAGGTATACTGTGGGTATGGTTTTCCATAACTGTACCTGTACCTGCCAACACTGTACCCCTCACAGGTAGGGGTATAAACCCACATCAAACATATGCGGTGTCACACACAAACTGTGGTACTGAGCACCTATCATAAAAATTCCAAACTTGTTATGTACTACAATAGAATGTGCTGGCTCCATGAGCCCACACACATGTTTACACAAATGCATCAGGTTGCATGCATTGGCATGTGTTCGTGTTGGTGGCAGTCACAATTATGTGTGGCATTGGTGGCATTTGAGTTTGTGTGTCTGTATTCAGATTTATGTGTTTGTGTCTGGGTTTGTGTGTTTGCATTTGGGTTTGTGCATTTGTATTTGGGCTCATGCATTTGGGTTCAGGTTCATGCATTTGCATTTGCAATGGCGATGGTTGCATCACATTGCATTGATGGCATTGATGGCATTTGTGTGTGCATTGGTGGTGCTTGCAATTGTGTGTGTGTGTTAGTGTTGACAGTGCTTGTAATTGCATATGTTAGCATTAGCAGTGCTTGCATTGGCAGCACTCACAGTGTTTGTGTATCTGTTGGGCTGACAGCACTTGCATTAGCAGTACTTGCATTTGCATTTGCATTTGTGTCTGCATTTGCGTTTGCATAGCATTTGTGTTGGTGGTTTCTTTGGTGGCATTTGCGATGGCAGCAAATGCATCTGCATTAGTGTTAGCAGCTAATGCATTTGCATTGGCAGCAAATGAGTCTGCGTTGGCATTGGCGGCTAATGCTTTTGTGTTTGCATTATTGTCATCACCATCAGGGACCAGGAGTGGTGAGAACACTCAAGTTTGATGTTCATGTTTGAGTTTGGCTTTGTTTGGCCAACTTTGACCAAGAAACGTGAGGCTAAATGGAAAGAAAGAAAGGAAAAGGGCATGAGAGAGATCGAATCTGATGAACAAAGAGGCATTTATAAACAACAAAACATAAGAAAAACCCTGAACTGGCCTGTAAAAAAACCCACAGAATACCTGTAAGCTGCAGTGCAGGTTCACAGTTTGCCACAGTTGCACAAAGTCTGACACTGCACCTGTAACCTGTCACACCCATGACCATAACACCGCAGGAACACCCACACCTATGAAACTTCTTACCTTGTTTAAGCTTGAAGACTTTGTTTACACACCAGACAAGGGGGAAATTGCTGTCATTGTGATAAAAGTGGGAGAACAACAATCCCAGGAACAAGGACAACCAGACATTGAACTGGGCATTTAAAGACCTCCACATTAGCAATGAAGACAAGACCCATAAACCCACCATTATGTCTGCCTGCTATTGCATATACCTCAAGTGCAATGGCCAGATAGTTGACAGTTCCACAAAAAAATGTTATGAGAGGTATGACCCCTTACAATCTTATCACAAGGTAGGGTGTCAATAACATCATCCAACATATCTTATTAATATTAATCTGCTCCAGCATGAGACAAAGATAAACCATACACTCTCACATGCCCTTGAGAAACCAGTTGAGCTGTTTGATGCAATTTCTGGGTCACCTACCCTGAATGATAAGTTGGGAACCTTATCTAGTGTGGAACAACATCAGAAGCATGCCTGACATCAAACCAGTGCCCCAAGTGAAACAGCAATCCCATTTAAAACACTACAAACTTTAGATGAGTTGGAATGCAAGGCCATGTCTTAGATAAAATATATGCAGGCCTTTAAGACAAGCTCTGGGGTTATAACTGGATAAAGAATTGCTTGATGAAATTGATGCTCACAGAGTTGGAATTGAAATAACCCTTGCAGTGGTCATTGTACTCTGGTGCCAGGCTGGCTCAGTTGCAATGAGCATCAGAGACAAGCTAGACAGTGATTTGCAGAAAGGTATCAAAGAGATTAACAACCTGAAGGATAAACTCTAGCCTCGCAAGCCAGGCGTTCGGAAACCTCCTCTTCCACACTCAGCTGAGTGGAGGTGTCGGAGTTTGGTGATGACGGAGTTTGGAACGGAGTGTGGAAAGAGAAGGTTTTCGTAACGCCTGGGCAAACTCGGGCCACTTTTGGCGCGCCTGCCAAAAGGTTGTCGCGACTTAGTAAAATTTCGCGTTTTTTTGATCTTCGTGTCTGCGCTTTGGTCACACACTTCCTCCCTTCCTCTTCAACAAGCTGTAGGAATGAAAATTTGATTATATTCTAATCCTCTGTATCACTGAGATCAACATCATCAATATCACTGTCCGGGTTTGGCTCAAGATCAAGGTCAATGGCCATGGGCACGCTTGCATCCTCCCCACCTTCCCCATCTCCATCGCACTGGCCATCCATGTCATACGCGACATCATCTATGCTGAAAAAGGCAGGCTCAGGGCCCTCAACTTCGGCCTGGCTCCCAGTGAGTGCAATATCAGATGGTATTGATTCGGATGATTCCCTGGGTGTATTATGATAAGACAAGTGGTCTGAGAGGAGAAAGAGTGAGATAATTAAGATTCAGATAACCAATAAACCAGATAGTAGATACACGCACCCTCAAGAACGACAGATTCTTCCTGCTCAGGTCTAGGACCAAT
>QFEY01005798.1:4574-70622 GCA_003316435.1 Russula virescens | reverse complement strand
ACAAAAGAATACTGTCTCAGTGGTGCACGCGGAGGGCACGAACTCTATGATATTCACCTGGTAAGGACAAAAGAATACTGTCTACCAGGCATGAGTACTAATGGATGGGATAAGTAAGTAGTATAGCTCACCTCAGTGGTGCACGCGGAGGGCACGAACTGAGGGACAAAAAGTGGGCAAGCTGTATTTAAAGGAGCGGCTATTGGTGTCAAAAGGGGGCAAGGAGCAACGGGCACGGAGCGGAAGAACACGAGGTGCAAGTATTGGCAATGGTGTCAAAGGAGGGTAGGTAGGCGACGTCAGTTAGTAGGTAAGGAACTGGCAGGAAACTGTAAGTAAGAATGCCGGCGCGGCGACTCTAAACAGGCAGGAACAAGTAAGTACGAAAGCTAAGATGACACACAAGGGACACGAGAGAACGAAGGCGCGCGCTGCGCTGCCCAGCCCTCAACAAGCGGCGCCTAGACCGTCTGGAAGATCGGGAGTGGGTGTGAATTCCTGACCAACTGGATAGGGTCTGCGGACTGGCAGAACGAGATCCATGTCTTCGCCTGTTTCTGTTGGCGAGAGCGGATCGCTGGGTAGGGGAGCGTCTGTAGCGCCTCTGGTAATGTGATGAACGGTGAGAACTGTTGTGCGAACGCCGTACGTATTGAGCGTTGCCATCATCAGTCTCATAGTCTGAATAGGGGCTAGGGACTCGAGGTAGCCTCGGAGGGCGAGGCTGAGAAACCTTAGTACTCATGATTATTCAAGGAGGAATAGATGTAATTTTTTGATCTGAGGGCCTAGTTCGTGGCAGGGCCCATAACCTCTTAACAAACAGAGGTGTATGGAGGGGAGAACAACGGCGAGCACCTGTATTTTACTCTTGTTCCATATATACAACGGGAGACATTATGCAATGTGAGACATCGGGCGTGTACTATTAGGGTATCGCGGCGGTTTGCCGGTCCGGTCCGACATACTGTACCGCTCCAGATCTCAACAAGTTGTTGCTCGTACTTAACCCAACAAACAAGGCACTTGTTGCCTCGGCTGTGGTTGCCGACTCCAACGTTGTTCCTCATACTAAGTAATACGTAGACCATTTCTACCTATGCGGTAAAAACGATGGCCCATGTGTTCATCATCTGCCTACGACTCAGTTCGAGGCGCGCGTTGCTCGAGTGCTTGTTGCTCGAGAGTATAAGGGGGATTAGCTCATGACTCGAACACCCCTCGTTAGTCGTTAATTGGATTGAAGATAGTTTGGACTCGGAGGGGGCTGGTGCTTGGATGTTTTGTTTTGTACGCGATATCCATAGTTGTAATCTTTAACCTGATCACAAGGAAAGGCGATAACTATCAGGAAGACTTTATCCTGCTTTTTCATACTTTTTACAGAAAAAGCAGAGAAAGGGACATCGTTTTGCCAAACTAAATTCTGAGCCGCAGTTCTGATTCAAAGCCAAGCGAGCCAAATTTTTCTTTTATTATTTTTTTCAGTGTCCATATACGAGCACTTCGGGATTATCACCTAATTATCATGGTATACTGTATCCATCACTTCAATGGTTTGGTTAGTAGTACCCAGACAGGACAGCGTCGCGCAGGGCATCAAAAATGGGCCCAACGAAATTCGGGTATAGTAGCGGACACCCTCGGGTCACCGCGTTACTTGTGATTTAGTGAGTAGACTCGGATCAACGCCAGCTGGAGTTATTCTAGACCTTCTCGTGTGATATGTTCTCCAGTGCTATATATCAAATGCATTAACTTATGGGCCATGTACTGCACCCGTGTGGTTGTTGCCCCATGCAATACAAGACAGATGGGACATTTTAACCTGGCACTGCGTGCGAAGAGTAAAACTCAATATAATACACACTTTGAGGCAACGATACGAACAACAAGAGAAACAACGTTTCCTGTGTTCCGGATAAGAGTTTTTCTCGGAACGGATTAAGTTGGGAGGCTAGAACATCGTTTGTAATAATGATTGATTGCGTGTCCAAGCCGAACGGACCATGCCGTCACGCGCAGTTGCTGACCCACGATAATCTGGACGACGTCGTCGACGACCACGCCTAGCTATCAGCACGCCCTACGACTACCCATCACGTCCATATGTCGGACTCTTCCCCCCCTCCCAAACCAAAGCCCGGCTCTCTTCGCGACCGCATCGCCGCCTTCGAACAGAAGCCCGCCTCATCAACTGCACCTCCCCCGGCACCTCGTCCCAAACCAGGAAATCTCTCTCAATGGAAGCCCCGCCCCCCTCCCCCGCAAGATACTCAACCCACAATCGCTCACACAGATGCTAGACTTGCTAGTATGTCCGCCAGCGATGCCAAGGAGAGCATCACCAAAGCGGGATCGCTCAAAGAGCGCATGGCCGCCCTGCAGGGCCTTGGAGCATTCGGTGGGGGTCCTGCGGCTGCTGCACCGCCCCCGAAGCCGGCTGAGAAGCCAAAGTGGAAACCGCCTCCTCAGGTCGCCGTCGCGCCTCCCGTGACCGGTGATGATGACGACGAGGGCGACAGTCCGGCTGCCGACAACGACAACGACAACGACAACAAGCCCGCCATCTCGCCACTCAAGCCGCCCAGCGACGATATGTTGGCAGCTCTCTCGAAGGCACAATCGTCGCCAGTGCAGGCTCCTGTCCAAGAAGGTGTCCCCGAAGTCGCGACTGAGGCGCCGGTTGGGGAGGAAGACGCGCCGGACCCCGAAGAGGAGGAAAGGCAGCGTCGTGCAGCTATCGCCGCTCGCATGGCTCGTCTCGGCGGTGCGAGGGTTGGGATGGGCCCACCCATCTTTGGCCGCAAACCGGAGATCAAGCCCAAGCCTGCTGAGCTCGCTTCAGAGGCGATCAAGGAGGGACCATCGACTGTCGACGCCCGGGTGGCGGAATCGTTAACCACATCCGAGGGAGACCTTGAACAGGCGCAGGTAGAGACGGGAGTTGCTGCAAACGGTGTGTATATGTACGCATAACGTCGACCGGGTCTTTAGTTAACGCATGTCTCTCATAGTGCCACTCCCGACCTCACCCCCCACCAATGAGGCTGCGGCTGAAACGCCTTCTCCCCAACTTTATGTCACACCTTCTGGTACTTGTTATATTGTCCCTCCCATGCACTATATTGTCTCTGATAACTGGATCTGTAGAGAACACCCTTCAGCAACCCCCTGCTTCGGAAAGCCCTCACATAGCTCCGCGCTCGATGCCCGTTCCGCAGGGTCCTCGTCGTCCTGCTCCTCCACGCAAGAAATCGTCACAGAAACAGGCTCCCCCTGCTGAAACGGAAGCGACCACAATATCATCAGAGAAGGATACATTTATTCACGACATCTCCGAGGCTATCATCGGGAGCCAGACAACACCCGTTTCTGTTCCCGATCATGTTGAACCAGAAATCGATGCTGCCGCTGATTCAAACGTTAATGTTGGTCCAGCTGAAACCGCGGACGAGAACCTCGAACCCGTTGAACCGTCATCCAGTGTCACGGCTCAGCTAGTCCCTCCTCACGAAGCAGGATCAGGGCCTGCTCCACCCACCATACCTCCACCTCCGCCGTTGGACTTTCACCCCGAGTCGCCTGATGAAGTTGAGGTAGACCCAAGGCCTAAGCAAGGCCTCCTGTATCCTGATGACACAGGCGAGTCGATCGTCCCTTCAGTCCCCACAGCGTCCCATATTACGCAAGAGGAGACAGAAGACGAAACAGCCGCGGTGGCCGAGCCTAATGAGGACGAGGCTCCCGTCGCTCCAGCAGAGGAAGAAGATGAAGATGAGACTGCTCGCAGACAGCGCATTGCAGAACGCGTCGCAAAGATGGGAGGGTTTAATCCGTTTGGCGGACAACCCATGCGGTCCCCAACCCTGGAAGATGAGCCTTCTGACGTCGGAGGCGGCGAGTCAATCCCTGTTGAGAGCGAAGAGATTGCGCCTCTCAGCCGACCCACAGCACTGGTCGCGTCACAAATCCCGTATACGGTCGTTCAGCAGGGTGGGAGCGCGACTGTAAATGAGGGGGATGATGACGACGATGATGGGAATGACGGTAAATATTAATTGTTGTTGTTGGTTTCGAACACCCCTATTGGTTCCCCTCTACCCCTTCCTTTTTTTTAAAGACCATTATTCCTACCCTTCTACTTGTGGTATATCGTACAGGATGTTGATGGTGTGCCTTCGGTTTGTTTCATAGAATCTGATCTCCATGCACAAGCACCCTTGCAACATGGTCTTGAAGAGCCATCAATGGGGGAATTAGAAGGTGCGATCAACCGCGATGACGTGCATACACGTGCCTCGCACGAGGCGGAGGTGGAAACATCACAAGCTGCGGAATTCGAACAACGCTCTGAGACCCTTGGAGCCGCCGTGAGGGATGCGAGTCACGGTGACGCAGCGGCGCCTAGCCCATCCGGCACCGTACAATGGCAACAATACGCCACAGATGACGATTTCGGGGCTGCGCAAACGAATGCTGAAGTTGGAGCTGAGGGCGAACCCCTTTCGCCTTCGCTGCCTTCAGCAGAAGACGACACTAGTGATAACGAAATGGCTCCGCCCCGCGTCACCCGCCCGCTTCCACCCGCCCCTGTTCCCCCTGCCCCGGACGTGAGCCCCGACCTCGCTGCTGTCTTTGCACGAGTTCCTCCCCCGCCCCTGGTTCCCAAGAGAATATCTCTACCCCCGCCCAGCCGCGCTGTTCCAGTGCCCTCGCCGGATAGCCCACCACCAGTCCAGGGCTCCTCTCCCCAACGTGCTGCACCCCCAGTGAGGAGGACCTCCCTTCTTCCGCCGTCCCGCGAGATCCCCAGCCCTGTTCCGGACTCTCCGGATGCGACCTTGCAACGACGTCAACCCTCATCAAAGCGTGCGTCGTTCTCGCCGCCTACCCGCCCTGTCCCGTCGCCATCCGTCTCTCGGGAGGGATCGCTTGTTGCCCCTCCGCCTCCTCCGCCGCCCCCGCCAAGCCTCGGCTACTTGGAACAAGAACCCGGGGATCCCGGGCAGACTAGGGAGGCGCTCCAAGTTCGAGATGAGCCCATATCTCCGCCTCCCCCTGTACCTACGACTACACGCAAGCCCTCCATCGCACCTCCGACTCCGGATGGACGCAAAAGCATGGAATCTCGCCGGAGCACAGACCCACGAAGAGATAGTTCGGGACAGTATGCCGCGGTAATGGCTACTGCAGTCCCAGGACCCACATCGCCCCCATCGAAGAAACGAGTACCTTCGGCTCTCACACTAGAGCGAGAGATATTGGACGACAACGTTGGTGGTACGCCTTCCCTTCTGTAACACATGCGTGCGCTTACCGACTCCGACTTAGACCCAATTGACCCCCGATTCCACGCTGCAGCGAGGTCTCCCAATATTCCAACGGTTTCTCGCTCACCGCCACCCATTAGTGGCACGGAGTCATTTTCATCCACATCTCCTTCGACCCCACCACCCATTCCCGAGGCGAACGAGTCCGAGGGGGATGGAGGACTGAAGCGTCGCAGGACGATCGCAGACCGCATGGCGAAGCTTGGGGGCATTAAGTTTGGTGCACCACCTCTCGTCAGCCGTGTGCAACCCTCTACTCCGTCGCAGCCTGCGGAAGACGCGAGTACGGAGGGGAGTACACCAGACTCGGGACAGCCAGCCCCTGAGGAAGAGGAGGAAGAAGACGAGCAGGCACGCAGACAGCGCATCGCTGCCAAGCTAGCAGGGATGGGAGGCATGCGCTTTGGAATGCTCCCTATCCAGCCAGGCATGGGCGTGGTATCCCCACCTCCACCGCCTCCTCCTATTCCCACGCGACTCGAGGAAGAGGCGACGCCGCGCTCACCACCCCGTGCCATCCCTCCCTCACGCCAGCCTACAATGCGTTATTCTGAGTCCGACCAAGAATATGATCACCCAAGTAGCTCGGAAGACGGTGTGCAGGTCGAGGCGGAAGAAAGCGAACTTGAGGAGGTTCGTCATGAGGACCTAGAAGACGAGTATGGTGTCGAAGATGTTGAGGACGATAGGATGGGATCACCCCCTCCGCCACCGCCGCCTCGCTCGACTCGCCCACCGGTCCCATCAACTCGCCCTCCGCCCATCCCGCCAATTGGACGAAAACCCTCGCTCGACGTCCCGCTATCATCTGGGCGAAGCGGATCCCTCGACACAATTACATCGGTCCCACGACCCTCCGCGCGCCAGGCCACGTCGGATTTCGTGATGGTTGAAGCAGAAGAAGCTCAGCTCGCTATGTCTTCGCGCGGGCCCCAACCTCTGCCGTCTGTACACCCGTCGCTGGAGCCGTCGGATCTAGCGGGTACCGGTCATTGGGAGCTGCCGTCGATACCGAGCGGCTCGCTCGATTTGCATGATAGTAGCCTGTCCAGTGATCTTTCTGGATCGATGTGGTCCGAAGACTCGATGATCTATCCGCCAGCCGCATCTCACCCCCCCGCACCGGCCAGCGTGCCGCCCCAGCTCATGGTAGGACGGCCCCGTACGCCCGCCACCGTTACAGCACGTATGACTGCCGACGAGTTACGGGCTGTGTGGCACCGCGTCGGTACGCATGTGGCCGACGCCGCCGTGGGCTTGTTTGAACGCTCGAAACGCACGCTCGTGGGCACAGGCTCGTATGAGGGCTTCATCGCCGAGGCGCTCGCTCAGGTGCCGAACGTATCGCTGCCGCACAAGCCAGGCGAGTATGGTTTCCTCATTTATGCGCAAACGGGGACGCAGGTACACACACGCCTGACGGACATCATGCCTGGAGACGTGGTCGTGATTGAGGGTGCCAAGTTGAAGGGTCATAAGGGCCTGCATACGTATAGCATGAGCGTGGGCGAGGCCTCGCCGTGCATGGGCATAGTGAGCGAGTTTGACGCCAAGAAGGTTAAGCTCAAAGCCCTGCAGGCAAATCAACGAGTCGGTCAAACGGTAAGAAACCCTCATTGTCATTGTGTTGCGACACCGTATTCTATTTTTTTTCTAAAAAATTATTATTTTGCAGACCGTGGAATCGGTGAGCTACAGGCTAGAGGATTTGAAAAGTGGAACGATCAAGGTAAGGACATGGACATTCAGTCGCTTCGGACCCGACCTCACTCACCACCACTGTGTCCCCAACAGGTTTATCGTGTTCAAGAAGCATGAGATATAATCAGTGGCCGAGAAATAATTTTTTACGAATGTTGAACTTTTTGCAATTGTATTACTGCAGTCGATTGATGAAGACGGAGAAATGTGGATGGCTCAGCCTGGTGGGGAAGTACATTATCATAAGCTGCACGGTGCTACCTGTGAGTCCCAAAAGTTACATGAAATGAACGAGAACGAGAAACTACTCGGCAAGCCGAATGTGGGCCTCGATCTCGTCCACGGGCCGAAAGTGAGAGTAGCCCTCTGCTCCTAGTAGGAAAGGAGCCAGTTGTTATTGCGTTTGAAGGTTCTTGATCCATCCTAACACCCTGGAACTGGAAATTGCAGGAAGGGTAGTGGTGGTAGCCTCATTCATTTCACTCGTACGCTTCTACGGCCACAATCGCCGAAATAAACTCGATGTCCCACAGCTATGAACGATGCTCCCGAAGCATCCATGGTCATGGAGACGTCAGATAGCCTTCTTAAGTTAGGGGTTAGTCTGCGGGCTTGGTTTTCTTCGTTCGACCATCGGTTTCGGTTTCGGGCGACGTCTGGAAATCTGGCTGGGCTGGGTTACTTGTGCTCACTGGCAGCCCGCCCGAGTTGGTTGCTTCCGCCTCGCCGGCCTCCGGTTGTGTTGCCTTTGCAGAAATGGATGGAGTCGACCGTCTCGGCAGGTACAGTAGGTTTGATTGTCAGGAGCTCGCGAACGGGTACCATATGCCGGTATGTGAGCCTGGGTACTGCGAACATCCATATGTCGCGATGGAGCAACTCGAAATACGACTATATCAGGTGTGCCAAACCATACCAGTACTTATGAATTATGATAAGAATAGTGCTCCTGCTTCCTCTTCTCTGTCAATGCTGACAACTTGCCTTCCTGATTCGTTCAGAAGCTTAAAAAAAAGAAGGCGATTCTGTGATATGGCCTCCCGGGCTAAGTCGTTGCACAACGCGACCGGAAAGTTCCCAATCACTTTGCGGTTGCACACAGGAAATTCTCTTGCACCTCAGGCATTGTGGAATTCACATCGAGGAAGGAATTGAGACTGTCCATTATGGGGGACCTTTTGGCTTGTCTCTACAAGTCGGGATAGTCAAGGGTCAGTACTTCATGATCGCCTACGATGTGACTTCCTAATACCTCCGCCAAGGAGACGGATCAGACTTCTACTGAAACCGAAACCGTGATCACGGGTTCCCAAAGATGTGTCCGCAGCATCTTGGAACATTGTGCAAGTGGTTATCGCTTACTACATTATACCAACTGATAGAATGAAACAAGTTCGAGACTATATGGACTCGGCTCGCGTTATCATCCCGGGGCCTAGCACCCACTCGTGATCACGAATCCGAGTCCCGGTAAATGTTGGACCTCTCTGCCGGAATGTCTTGCCTTGCTTAGTGTCCCGGTGGAGCTCCGACTCGAACAACTTCGAAGAAGACTCTCGAGATAGAGCGTCATCGCTACCTTCCTCGTATATGTACTCACGCAGTCTTGCCAGATAGGTCACTCCAGTAGCGGACGGCGTTCTCTGCGCCGACTTGCGTTAGGATCCAGACTTCAAGAGATGCTTCTAGAACCATCAAAACCCGCCCAAAGTGAGAAGTGCGCAAAGAATCCCTCTGCCAATTCTGCCAAATTGCGTTCCGGGGTCTGCGGGAGGAATATCAGAGCAAGAAGAAGCACGCCTCCTCGCGCCTAGCTACGGGCTCGCAAGACCTCTGGTGATCATGTGCCGGTGCATGATCAGGAGCAGAATGCACCATATTGTAGCAGAACGGCAGACAACCGGCAAACCTACACTCCGTTAGACGGGTCGAGGGGAGATGGTATCAAAAGGGGCAGGGACTAATCGGGGCTTAAGCTATAGACTCACCAAAAGGCAACACACTTTGGACCGGAAGCCAAATTACCGGTGCAATTTTATCTTTGAGACCAACCCCATCGAGCGATACTCTGCAATATTGATGGACGCCGCTCCATATTCAATTGATAAATTGAGTTCTGGTCGTGCAAATTTGGCGAGGGCGCTATCACCAAATCGAACCATCAGCTCTAGTGGATCTAATGCTCAAAACCACGTGTGACCATATGATCCAGTTCAGGCTGTACAGTGGACGCTGAGTCATGCGACAGATTTCTCTGGAAAATATAAGACTTCCTTGTACTGATAGTCGCTGTATGGACACTCCGCGGACCGCCGCGCGGCCTGCCTGCGGAATGGATGGTGTTAGGACATGTATAACCGACGTCTCCAAGGGAATGTAGACGAGAAAGAGTAAAAATATTGATGAAAGTGGGACAAGGTCTTTACGTCCGTGAGAGCAATGACGAACGTAAAAGAGCAAGCATGGGTTGAGGCCCGACTGATGGAATCACGGAGGTGCATCGAGCGACCCTGATGGGGATGGTGAAGCGGGCCGCCCTTCACACTGTAGGTAATGGCGTTTACTTTCGAACCGTGGAACCATCGATGCTTTTATCAATACAGCGCCGAAACAAGAAATTGTAGACCCTCCTACAGGTTCGTGAGTTTGACAGACCGGCCAAAGAAAGATGACGATTCCACATATCCGCTAAGGGTCATTGGTTTGGGTCTGGTCGCCTCCCTCCCGGGCGCCCGTGCCCTTTGGTGAAGCGAAGTCAGGAAGAGGGATCCATTCTCTGCATTCTCTGTACGACTGAAGGCTGCCCCAGGCTCGGCGGTGACTTGAAAGAAAACGAAAACTTTTGACCCTCCAAACACACATCGTACGAGTTTCGCTTTTTTTCTTCTTGGTGAAAAACCCCGAACGCGACCGAATTCGACTTCTGAAAAAAGGACCCCGTCCCGTTTCGATGTCAAATGAACGCAATCATGGATCCGAACAACATGTACAGATTTGCCCAAAGTAGTTGATATGGCCGGTCGAACCAAACGGAATAGCTGTTCGAATCAAATTTCTGTCTTCACTTGACGTCGATGAGCAAGGCTCAGCTGCCCACTGGAATACGATTCGGGGGCCTCGCGCGCTAGTCAAAGTCAGGGACGATGCCCTTAATGATGCCCACAATGCCCGAGTCGACAGGAATAGCAGAACGTACCCCTGCCACAGGGCTCCCCTAATCACTGTGGCATCCTTGTCTTCAAGTTCCTGGATGAGCGCGCCCTGCCACTGGCCCCCAGTGGCAATTGCCACGCATCATTGCAATGACCCCAAGGCGTGATGGCATGATGACGCCGAGATGTAGGACGAACACCCATAAAGCCAAAGCTAAAGGGATGGCACATAGAAAGAGTAAGTATTGGCGCAGTACGTATCACCTTTCCAGGGGGTTGACTACTCAAACTTCAAAGCCCGCAACAACCCGGCGACTGAGACTGGCGGATGCCGATGGGCCATCGTGGGCGTCTATGTTAATGAATAGTAGGCAGTCGGGTCGAGTCATTGTTCAACATCGGTAAAGCAAGCCGGATATCAGGAAAGGAACACTTCCGAAACTCAAAGAAGCTGCAGCGGCAGCGTGATGTGGTGGTCAGGAGTTGATGCGATCAGACTTCAGAGTTTTCCTATCTGGTACGAGCTGCCGTTACTTTGACCTTCCTACCCTCGAGTTCCGCCTTCTTCGGGTTGATAAATGCATGACAATAACCACCTTTTTCCTAGAAAAGAACGGGTACGATCCTCCTTTGTTCCCGCCGTAAGCTGCACGCGTTTGCGAGTGGGTGCATAATGCATAAGGGAAAGACCAAAGGTTACGGACATTCGCATTCGAATATGAATAAACAGTGGCCCGGCACCAGAACGTCGGGGGCTACAGTTCGTTCAATTAACCCCTTCAAGGCATGAACGATAGCAACAGGAACCCGCGGCACTCCGGATCACTCCATTCACGCCCTCTCCGGTGGCAAAGCAGATGATTCATTCGGACGCACGAACCCCTAAGTCATTTGTACATATATACCACCTTTTTTGGCCATCCCTGAACCGTATGCGCGTCTGCGATTACGACAAAATTGCTGACGAAAGGACCCATGAGGTTCGTTATGCACCGGTAAAACGAGTTTCGAGATGAAATACATGTGGTACACACCCCGTATGATATCATTTGGGGATCGGGCAAGGGACGAGATAATTGAACCACGAACTTGAAACATCACCACATACATGTAATGAGGAGTACAGCGCTCCTATGCTGCGCGGGTCTTGATGCCAAACTAGGGTGAGTTACCGTAAATGACGCAGGAGCATACCCAAAATAAGACATACCAGCCGATCCTCGCTGAGCGAGCTCTTGTGGACGCAAAAAATTCGACATCGTTGCGTGCGGCCTGCATCAGCCGACGTGGGAGTCGGTGAGGGCTATGCCGTACGCGAGGATACACAAGAAGGGATGTTGGAGATGCGTGTGAGCTCAAGATACGGGGCATTTGAGGCAACTGTCAGTAAGCGAACTTCGGAATGATACCGCCCGGTACGGCGGATGTTCGGAATTCCACGACTGAATGACGAACTCTTCAAGCTGATGATCAGCGTTTCGCTCTCTGGCACAGTATGGTAAATGCCAGCGATGCACGTCAAGGCACGAGTGACAGAAGAAGCGTGAGTGTCGGGACGTCCGCCCTGTCCCGCTCGTCAAGGCGGCCTTCTGGGGCGCGATCTGTCGGGGGTTGGTCGAAGGCATTACGAACCGACACCCGACGAAAAGTAATGATGGCCCCGGAGCACTAGATCAAAAATTCCTTGACCACCTTCGCTTGCCATGTGGAGGATCACCTTTTATGGATACACCCCGAGCTCACTGGGAAATGGGGTAATTGCGAGTGAAATACAATAGGCGAGCCTGACATCCAATGAGGAGGTCGTCAAGATGCTATTGGAGGACGAATCAACGACACCAGGGTCGTTGGGAGCCTGCCACTCGAAGTTCATTGGCTGGTTGATAACTGTTGTGAGATGTTTTTGCTCGGAAAGTGGAATAACGGGTCCAGGGTCGCATCGGTCACTCGCGTCCTTTGGGACAAGGCCGTCTCCACGTGAGAATGGGCTCCGGTGAAACTGCCACCCAGCGTTCCGTGGAACAAGCCGGTTCTCAATTGCACAGCCACCGATTGGTGTCCACCACCCTTGAACGCTCCGATTGTCGGCAAAGTACGTACCCATTCAAAAGAAGACGTACAAAAGACCCAATCAGTAGCAATCGGTGGACGCAGTAGGGCACTCTTGACCGATTTCTACACCTAAACCGGGATAGGGGAAGATGTATGATCCTGTTGTAACACACGAGGGGCCATTGGTTCACGGATGAATTGTTCAACCTGTGAGAAAAAAAATTCGTCAACCCCGCGGCGATGATAAGTCTCGCAAAGGTTAACCAATCCGCGACCAGATGGAGGTGCAACAGATACAATGGAAGAACTGGCGGCGAGGATTCCTGTAAAGCCCGAAGCGTGAGTAGAGTCATGGGAAATGGGGTTTTGTACCCCAGGTGGTCATAAATGGTCGCAAAAAACGGAAGATGGAACGAGCAAGACTCAGTATCCAGTCCGACAATTATGAATCTTGCATGGTCCCTGTTACTACGAAACCGCCGGTAGGGAATCAAGGATCGTTACGGACCAGCCCTCAATGAGTTCAATTGGTGGCGCACCTGCACCTTGTCCAGTTAAAACCAGGGCTAACGCTTGTCAATCTAGCTGCTTCAGTTATCGTACGGAACGGGGAAGTGAGGTTATCCAACTCGGAGTTTATAGAAGTGCTTCTCACGTACCAACTTGACAGGAAGCAGAGAATGCATGGAGACAATCAAGACAAAGAGACATCTGTCACAGTATAGCTAATGCCGTGCACCACGGGGTCATCTATGCATCAAGGACTTGGTTAGAAATGTGGGGCGAAGGGAGAGACGGGAGGGTGTAGGGCTGGTGTAGGGCTGGAGCTCGAAAGCAAGGGCTGGAATGTTTCATGTAAGCCAAAATCGGCAGGTGAGTAAGAAACGCACATGTCTAGTTGACATTGACACCTGCCAAAGTTTTGTCAAGACAAAGAACAAAGTTGTGCCGAGACCAATTGATTTCGCTGCTCCTCGCTCTTCCAGGCCGGGGATACCACGACACACCGGTATTAAATTATCAGGCCACGTGCCAAGCGCAGGATACAGTATTTGTACAAGAATGGAACATCTATTACGGCGTTCGTGGGAAAGGGATATCATATCACAGAAAGAAAAGGAGTTATTCAGAGAACCCCAAAGTAAGGATTACTGGGCCTTGATCCTTGGTTTGCGGGAATGCCGCCGCAGATATCGGCGAGCGCTGGGGACACCAAACTGCAAGTGGAACAAGAGCACAAGATGAGGCGCCCTCAGAAAGCGCCCATGAAAAAAAGTAGTTACGTGACCGCTCACCTGACCAACTGGATAAAGAACCAATAGCGCCGCCCCCACCGACCATGCGAACCGTACGTGAGTGGGCAAGGGAGCTGGAAATTGACCTTTACTCCATTTAACGATGGTGAGCAACTCTGTACCGATCGTAGCGAGCAGTAACCAAACGTGTTGCCCCATTCTAACTGTTTTCCTGCAGCGCGCAAGATCGCGTAAAAAATGTCAGACGATGATTCGAATACAGTAGTTTTTGACAAATCGGAGAAGCGTAACACTGAGAACAAGGAAATCCTTTGACCGTACCTTGGATCGTTGATGTATTGATATAATTCCCGAACGGCCGGGAGGGCGCAAAGAAACGTGCATGCTAGTCTCGCGATTACGATCGGATGATCTGGCTCCATCCAAAGGAGACTCTGAAACACATAGATTATTGGTTCATGCCTGTCACAATGTACTCCATGTAGATGATGCTGACCTTTAGATAGAAGGGGTTTAGCTCCGCCACGAGGAAGACAGCAAGCAACATGACAACCGTTACGTAGTGTAGTAAGGAGGCGGTTCCATGCCAGTGGAATGCTGTGAAGTCATGGGGTGAAAATTGTGTGAACACTCGTTTCGTCTTGGATCTGATGCCACGACTTTGGCGGAAGCCCCGCCATGTATAATGCTTCGCGGCGCGTGTGAGCTTGAACTTATTAGGAATTTCAACTTACAGACGTACCTTCACCTCGAAGTACTGACAGGCTTTCATGCCTTGAATATCGATGATGAGCGCCCATCTCGGAGATGAATATCAGACGCAGGACGAACCGACATAAGTACCCAACCAGTTGCATATCAGCATGTCCAAGAGCCACTGGGAAACGGGTGCTAAGATTACGATCGTCCAAGCACAGAATCATGGAAGTTTCTCACATGATCCCACCAGCACTGGAAGCGTTCGAGGTCAATTGCGTCATAGATTAAGCGATGGGAGAGATACCTCAGCAAAATTAGGTAACTGGTGCTGAAGGCTGTACTCTGCCAACTCGAAAGCAATACTTAGAATCTCAATGTGAAACGGTTAGCCGACGGACGATGAACACCATTTGCGAAATGAAAATTACCCAACAAAACCAGTAGTCACGCAGGATTAAAGCTTTCCCGAACCAGCCCAATGCATGTGCTAGACAAAATATATCGATGGCGTTCTGCATGCGACGTGTCAAAGAAGGTGTTGCAAAGGCGAGGTGGAGACGCAGT
This sequence comes from Russula virescens, assembly GCA_003316435.1. NCBI lineage: Eukaryota > Fungi > Basidiomycota > Agaricomycetes > Russulales > Russulaceae > Russula > Russula virescens. The sequence goes on along the minus strand of QFEY01005798.1, from coordinate 55,865 downwards.
TACCCGTATGTTTTGCGGTGTGAATGCGCAGTTCTCAGCGTAACTCTTTTCTGGGAGAGGACGTCCTAAATTTGGGTCGAGATATGTCATCATAGCGCGGGCGGAGTTCAAGTCCTGGAAGAGCAAGAACACGAGCGCGAGTTCATACAAAAGGTTGACCCCAAGTGCAATGCGCCAGAATGCAGGGTGGGGCCGGATGAATGGGCCATCACGAAATTGAAGCATTGAAAAGACAAGGAAACCAGCCACGGCGGCATATGCGCCCCTGCACATTCATTCACAATAATGCTCCCCGACTGTAAGTTAAGGGCGTACACTCTTCGCTTATCTCGACCCTCTTCGAGTACGTCTTGCGTCGTTGCCACATAGCCTAAGGCGGCTAGGGCAACGGCTAGAGCAGTCAGGGTTACTGGCTTATAGAAGAATCTACGTAAAAAGTTATCGTGAAGGATAAGTGGATCAGATATGAGATGAGAAAGGTGATTTTCAGACTAACTCGACGCTGGTGTCCTGACGTTCTTGAAATGGCTCTATCCGAGTATACGGTTCGGTGCGGTCAGCCTAGGGGTGAAGACGCCGTGATTTGTTATTACGAGAAAAGGCAGTGTGAGAAAGACCGAATTGGTCAAACATACGTCGTACCCTGCATGATAAGGAAGGATATCTGAGTACCGGTTTTTCTCGATGGAAGACTTGTGTGTGACACTAACAGTGAACAGGATTCCCATTCAGACCAGGCGCTGGCTCTGGAGCGTCGGGCGCTAAGAGGATGGCAGCGTCGGGATCATCCGTGGGAGAGGTAGGCGATAACATTCCATCATCTTCAGACGAAGAGGGTTGCATCGACATGATGAGGGTAGGGAACAAGCGTTGTCAGGTTCAAGACGCGTTTTGCATGGTTCCATCGGGGTCGGGGCAACGGCAACACGCTCCACCGGCCGCTGCCAGCAAGCCTAACCCCAAATCGGGAAATGAACAAGGCACGTGTTTCAAGGCACGTGCGTGCCCATCAGCTTAATTAATTTCAGGATTATTTACCTGCAACATGGCCTGTATTTCTCGCACAGTAATTATTGGAAAATTTGACAAAGTCGAAAGGGTGGGCAACCTGTTCCTATTCTAGGCTGCCATCTATTAACTGTGTTCTCGCCCTTTCGTACCTATCAACAGCGAGCTGATATCTCGTTGCTACAGCGCTCGCATACACTGACCACTCATCGGCGGAGTAAGCTCGGGTATTTCCCTAAGGGTCAATCATCTCCGTGTCATGGCTCTCATACCACCTGCCACGAGCACACAACGTTCACACGCGGGCAATTGTACCGCTACATTTCTGGTAGGATGATAGGGCTATGCAGTCCCCTCTAGAGTCTTCTTTCTGCTCCATTGGAAATAGCTGTATTCTTTTATGAAAGACGTCCCCGGAGAAGCTCTGATCACATATGCAGGGTGCAGGGTCTGCCTTCCTTACAATGAACAGATCCACGAGCACTCTTGGAGACCCTTACTTATCCATCTTGCGGCCATCGAACCATCAGTACACTCCGCGAGAAGCCTAGTGTCTTTTGACTCCAGATATATGGAGTAGAAACTGCCGGGATAGCGCGCAAGATTAGTCCATCATAGTATGATGAAATGATCAAATTGTTGAAGGATGCTCCGCGCAGTGAATCTCCTATTCCTGGCTAGTCCCATGGTTGTGTTCGTCTTCAGCGTCCATACAACACCTGCAGTTGCTCTGGCGCCTTCCCTAACAGGCTCCCATGACAGACACAGCATATGCGCCCAATGATTCGACAACCGCCAGAAAATCTGGAGACGTTCTTCATGAACACTTCTGCGCCATCTCTGTTATTCCTTCATTAACGAGCTTCCATTCTCAGTCTCGGCTCACCCGCGACAGTTGCTTGGGGCCTCCTAAGTAGCCGATGTCGCAGCAAGTGTGCATACATAGATATCTGCAGGTAGGAATTTTGTATTGGCAGATATACAACCAAAAATGATCATATCTGAGAGCGCCAGCGCTCCACACTGCGCTGATGGCGCAATTGTTGTGATGGTAGACGAGGTAGATACTATTGAGTCCAAACGTTCGAGGACATATCGCGACCAGATGACGTACCATCCATCAGTGGCTAGACCGTAGCTTCGAGAAGGGATCGTGCCACTTAGAGCATATCCGGGAGTCCGCGGGGTGTGATAACTCAAAGCTCAAGTGGGACACCCTCGGCGACGTAGGATCCGGGATCGTACGAGAAGAGAAGCACATTTGAGGCGCCTGCTGAGGAAACGCAAGGATCACTAAAGAGTCCACAGCATTTGTCGATTATCTTCGAATTAGCGGCGTCGTGGAAAGTAAATCCTCCGAAGAGACCACGACATTGGCGCAGGGCAAGCCGCGGGTTGGTGAGTATGGTATGTGTTGGGATTCGCTCGCACGTGGCGTATCGAAGCGAAATCAAATCAAAATCGCTCGCGCCCTCTGCGAGCCTTTTGCTATGGGAATCCCTCGCTCTCGATCGAGGCTAGGTGGAGAGATCGGACGCCCATCCTGAGTCGGTGAACCCCGGGGCACTGGTACGACCGTCAGTCATAGTGCATCAGAACCGTAATACCCGAGCGAGGGTTCTCGAGCTACGGCGTGGCATGAGCAAGCCAATGCAATGTGTGACAAAAGGGCGACAGAATGCATCATCACGGCGGCCCGAATATCGCACGCGGAGCGCCACAAGCCAAAGCTTGGGGAGGGCCCAGACGTTATACGAATACACGAATTTGTACAGATGCAAACCATTCTGGTCAATGACTTGCGGTGAAGCTCGGGATGGCTCCACCGTACATTTTAGGAAGCATTTCGTGCGGTACTTGCAGCGAGCATGCCCACGTACATCGTGCCTGAATCGTTCTGGGCATGAGAGGAGCCAAAGTCTGTCCGTGAATGTGTGCCCTTAACTGTATCTGTGATCAGGACGAAGCTGCACAGAAACGACATGATGATGAATGGTAGTAGATGTACGTGAGTGCGAAGGTAGATCAATATTGAACTTCTTTGATTTGTCCCTATTTTTTTTTTCCAGGGGATGTTGGTACTTGTAGCTAGGAAGGGACAACTCGGAATTGCACGCTTAATTCCGAACCTACACGTGGCGGCAAAACGTTAGTTGTTATTCGCCTGTCGCCTGATTGGGATCTGAAATGCAGGCACAGTCACCCTTCTTGATCCTCTCGAGGCTGGATCAAGTGGATCTCTACATCGACCGCCTATCCCATAAGTTGCTTATCCTTTGATCAGCAGCTCTCTCACCTGCGTTTTTTGGAGCGCCTACAAAGGTGCATCTGCCAGTGTATTACGAAACACGAATTTTCCTTTGTCGAATTAGCTCGCGAGGACTGGAAGGGTTCATTTCCCGCAAATTGGGAGGAGCACCTCCACAATTACTCCAAAGGCAGCGTGTCTTCTGTGAACTGTATAAACGGCATGACGGAAGCATGTCGGTATAGCGAGATTCGCCGTTTGTAAGTGCCCGACTTGTGGGGCGCGAGAGGCTCCACGTTTCACGTTGTGTAACATCGACCGATTGACCTGGCCACTTCACCGGAAAATTCCCGGCTTGTATTGTAGCGCTGGTGTCTGAGAAATTCCGGAATCGGGAAGCCGTGCCTGCGAAGCACGAACAAAGTCCCGGTAATACCCTTTGCGAAGGCAGGACCTTGATCAGTTGAGGGCCTGCCTTTTAGAGGTCGAGTGAGTCCCGTTTCCCGACAGTTGACCCGTTTTGGCTCGGTGACCGACGTCAGAGAGTTGATGATCATGGACACCCCACGCCCCTCCCCAGAGTGCCAGGCAATTGCGAATGCTGGAGCCGAAGGAAAGCTTCTTCATAGATGGGTCACTGATTCGGAGCGCGCAAGTCGTGGCGCTGGACTTTTCCGAATAGGGACCAAGATAGTGGAAAGTTCAGTTGAATCTCACGGATGAAATGCCCGTGATTTGGCCTGAACCGACACACGCGGAGTCTTGCAACGTGGAGGCAAGATGAAAAGTTTTGGCAGGAGGTTTCCTGGCAAAATGCGGATGTGGCGTGCTCACGTGTGCAAAGCGTTTTGTGAATCTGGTGAGGAATGCTCGTCGTTTGGCTAGCCCGAGGCAGACCTATGATGCCAGTGACGTCGTACGTTGCTTTTGCCGGCCAAAGCTTCAGGTGCAAGGTGTTCATATCGATGGCATGTGTAAAGTCTGGGGTGTCACATCGTAGTAAATCTACCACGGCCGTATCACGCGGGAGATGGGTGCGATGAACGTGCAGAACACCATGCAGCCCATGATCTTCGACGGGGGCGGGGGCTGGACCATTTCCATTCCTTTCCCTTCCCCGACCATCCTACTGGGGCAGAGCGAGAAAAAAAAATAGAATAATGTTACAGAGGACCGACTGAATGGAGGCAGGAAAACTTCGATTGAAAAGAATGCCGGCAGGCTGGCATGTTGGATTGTGCAGGGCCAAGCGAAGACTGTTTTACAACACTATACTTTTCGAACGCGGACGATTGTGGAGAATGAACTGGCCGATCTGGGCAGAAAAAGCCCCGTGGCGGACCAAGTTTCAGGGAAGTCGGAGTTCCGGGGGTATGCTTGGTTAGGGTTCCTGGGGATGGATGACGAGAGTGCAGTAATATAAGGTGGGTAAATACAGTACGTTGTTTTACCAAAAGACGTAAAATGAAACAGAAAGGAGGGGCGGGGATGGAAAGGGAGTGAGTGGATTTGATGTGAACGGAGATAGATACAGATGTAATGGCAGAAGAGTTGCGGCTGTGATGTGGCATGGGAGAGCGAGAGTCGCGCCTTGGGAGGAGCACCGCGAGGAGAGCGAAAAAAGAATATGGGAGTGCCGGCCAGTCGCACGGGCTGTCAAACTGCCGTCCCTGGCCGCCCCTCCGTCGTTGTTCGATGTTCGAACCGCGATAATTAAATAATTAAATAAATAATATCAAAGTCATTCCAATCGCTAGATGATCCCGTCCTCTATATAGCATTTATCCTTTCGTCCTCCCAATATGTCCTCTATTGGCCCTTCACTCTCCTCAAATACCCTTCCCTTCGTCCCCGTTTCTCATCCCCTCTCCACCCCAGATGGACCCCCAGCCTACCTTCGACCACCCTGTTCCTCTAAAGTCCGAGTACGAGTTCTCTCTCGACATGGATCACCGCAGGCGTAGGCGCAACCGCACCACCCAGTCCTGCCTCAATTGTCACACCTCAAAAAGAAAGGTTCGCCCTTGTGTCCCTGCCACGTCCCACTGTCCCTCATTTCGTCATTTCCTTTACCGTAGTGTGACCGCAAGCGCCCTTGTCAGCGCTGCATCCAACTCGGCCTGGTGACTACCCTTCGCCTTCTCGTCCCCATTTTGACTCGTATTTCTCACCCGTTTCTGTCCCCCGACAGACCGGTCTTTGTGTGTACGAGATCGACGACCCCAGTATCAGGTCTGTCCATCTCTCTCGTATTTACCTGCCGACCCTTTCCTCATCATGTCCTCGTCATTCTAGGGATGACCCAAATGTTGATGAAAGCACGCGATATCGCAATCGCATTGCTGAGCTCGAAAGCCTCGTTCGCGAGCTTCGTGGTAAGCCATGCCCACTCACCGTCTTCCCGATCCATCCCCACGGCTGACATGTATGCTACACCTGCAGGCAAACCTCACCCTCGCTGGGCAGACGCTAACTTCTGTGACGGTGACCCAAATGAGAAGTGGCACTCGCGTGCGTCCAAACGCCCACCAGGCATGCGCTTAGACCTCCGCCGACAACGAAGCTCCTTTGACGTTGGCCAAGGCAATGGTTCCGCATCTCACACCCCCATCAAGTCAGAACCTGGAGACCTTTCCCAGACCTTCCCCTACCGCTTCTCTCCCTCGCCCGACTCGGCTCAGGCCTCCCCTTATCAACTTTTTCCTCCACAGACCCCGGGTTCGGCATCTTATCATGACCACGCAATGCAATATGGCACGAACGGGAGCGGTGGCAATTCCTCGGGCGAGGGTTCGGCCTCTTCTTCATACAGCCCTTACTTGCAACCCCCCGGAGCATACCATTCCGACGCAGGCGCCGATCCAAGGTATCGCTCTCAGGCTGGAAGTGACTCTCGGGCAGAGGTCTACTGTCCATGTCACGCGAATCCCAACGCCAGTGCGGTTTTGATCGGGCTTTCGCAACAGCTGCATGGTGCGGTTAGTATCATGCGCGGCTTGCAAGAACACAATGGCCACACACCCTGCGTCCTTTTGAGGCGCATACAAGAGCTCAGTGATCTGCTACAGTGAGTAATTACTCTATTCTCATGAGGAACAAATCGCCATATTCATACACCACCGAACCTTTCTCTAGCCAATGCTGTGCGGAGCCATATGCCGCAGGTACCGACTCGACCTCGGTCACAGGATACGAGTCTCTATCGACACCACCAGACAGTGATGTGATTACACCTCTCTCATCCGGAGAAGCAGCGCCAATCCGAACTGCACAACTTCAAGAATGGCACGCACTATCCCAGGCCCAGGGTAGCGCATACAATCCATACTTCCCACCACTGCCCGAGCGACCTGGTGTACACGGATACCCGAAGGATCTCGATGGTCACCATCCGGAATTCCATAGCGTCATGTAAAGAGCGTTCCAGGCCGCGGGCTCTAGGCTGCATCTCCAATGACGCTATTCTTGCCTATCTTATGTACCCTAATCTGCGTATCGCCTCGCATTGTTTCTGTCTCACGTCCCTAATTGGCAATACCCCCCTTTCTCTCCGTGCCACGTTTATTCAAAAGTCTCCGTGTTCTGGCGCTGCTTTGTACTATCTTTGACATCCGTATTTCGCGCGTGCGCTAATTACGCCTGCGACCCTCTGCTGCCGTTGCGGCATGTTGTGTTCTAGGAAGCATGATTATGGACAGTTTTTTTGTTTTTACCCCCGATACAGCATATGGAAATACCCATACTTCTGTTTTAATAGATCACTTCTACTGTGCGCTTCCCTAACTCGCGTGCGAGAAATCTCACTGACGTGACGATGACGACCTACTGTTTGTACATATATACACCTTCATTTATGACCCTGCGACTGATACGTCCTGATAAACGCGCGCCAAGAAGGCGTCTATGTTTTTTCCGCGCTTTCCCTTCTTGTTACCCCTCTCACTCACTTTATGAATCGGATCCCAACCGGAACATAAAGGACCTCATATCGGCAGCACTAGCGCGCGCGGGAGTGCCCGCGCCATCGAGCGTCCATACATCGCGCTCGACGTACGTGACGCGCCCATCGCGCCTGATAAGGATGACTTGCGCCAGGCGGGTGCCATAGTAAGTGGGCGGCGCGCCTGGTTCACTGCTTTCTTTGAACGGAGGAACGAGGATCGTGTTCTTGAGGTCTGCGCGTGCTCGCGGGGGTGGGTCCGGCATGTGTGCACTAGAAAGGAATAAAACGACCCGGGTCAGTAAAAATCCTTGAGTAGGGATCTCTTTCTCGCGTGATGGATGGAAGAGCGAAGCCATGAAGGTATGTGCCTGGCACATACGCGTCGGGAACAAGGGAAAAACACGGCGGAAAAAGCAAAGTCGGGGAAAGAACCGATCCCACGGCAAGAAAGCACAGCAGCTGTCACGTACGTCAAAAGTTCGATCAGTCGCCCCGCGAGGCGGGAGTCTGCATCGGCGATCTCAGGTCCGCCTGGGGTGCCCTGCTCCTCGTCCTCGTCTTCTTCGAGTTCGAGGATGTTTCGGAGCGCGGCTCTGCCTTGGACCACCTTCGGCCAGGCTTCTCCACCCTCGCCATCGATGCCGTTAGAAATTCCACCGTAAGCGTACTCGGCGGGCGAAAGCATACGCGCGCGGATGCGTCCGCCGCCCCCTCCGTTGGTGAGGAGGCGCGCGTCGTAGCCGAGCATGGAGGTGGCCCCGGTGCCTGGGAGAGGTTCGAGGAGAAGGAGGTTGAAGCCCGCGTAGGAAGTTGCGGCTGCGGCGTCGTGGGACGTCAGGGCAGCGGTGGCACGCTCGAGATTCGAGTCCCCGCGGGGATCCGCCAGGAACGACGATGCGAGCGTGCCCCTGGACAAGGCGTGTGCCGCATTGGCTTCTGTAATGTTTGTTCTGTTATTTTTGGTTTCGTGACAAGATGAGTCGCAATATACGTCGCGCCCCGGAGCATGCGTGTCATGTGCGTGTCATGCGTGGTAAGGCGATTTGATGCGTACAGTACGGGGGAAATAAAGGGTAATAAAATTCTGAGTTTGTCTGTGGCGGATGCATGGAAGTCAGGCCAAAATACTCACAAGAGCGCGACGCGTCCCGTGCGCTGGCTTATGCCCAGCCAGGTACCCTCGGCACGTACGTCACGGCCGGAGAGCACGCTGCCTCTGGCTCTTCCGTTGATGTGGTTCCTATCACCATTATCATTAGAGGCGGCCGGGGTGGACGTGGACAAGGCTTCGAATGAATGGAAGTGCGCAGGGAGAGTCGGGCGTGCCAGGTACTCGTCGCGGGTTGCGCACAGAATGCTACGGCGCACACGTTCCGTGGTCAGCGGGTTACGAAACGGACCAGCGCAGTACAGGGGTAACGAAGGACGGGGACGCACAGCGCATATTTTGGGTGTGTGAGGGACCAGAAGCCGACGCACATGCTCGCAATGTGTGTCGACAGAAGGAATGGACGATGGGATCAGTGATGGGAATGATTAGAACTGCCTCGGTGCAGAACTTCCAAAGATGGACAAAGACTGTGTACGCCGAAGCCGAGGAAAAAGGAAACCTCCATTATTTGACAGGAAGAGAGAAGACGTGCTGGGACGACGAACGAGTAGCAAAGCGTGTGTGCTAGGAACGAGAACTCGAATGAGAATCCTCAGTCACACTGGCACAATCCGATCCGACGACACGATAACGACGATTTCTGAAAATGGCCGCGGATGATAGGTAGTTTTGATGGTATCGCTCTGGTGAGAGAAGAGTGTCAAAAACAACGACAGCGATCCTCGTGCACCGATCCAGAAAAGACAGGAGGAGCGGGCTCGAGGGAAGGGGACTGAACACGTACACAGGTAAAACGATACACAGCGTTTGGGACAACGTACGATACTATCGATATCGAGACCCTGAGACGCTTCCATCTGTTGACGCTGGCTGTCTGTAAAACCCGGCCGACTCGCATCACAGTCAGCATATAATTTGTTATATGACCGCTCACCTTCTTTCCTCCGATCCGACATAGCCGCCTTTCTCAAGTGTATTATTACTTGAATCCAATACAATGGCGTCTTTCTCCTGGAGGACCCCCCTTTTTTTTTGTGTCGTCGTCGCTTTTTGTTTGTCGGATGGAGCGACTTGGGCCAACGTATGTCGCCTCTTGTTCGTCGGAGATACCGTGACTTTGCAGAAGACACGTTAACTGACATATCTGACAGCGTAGGGGGAAATTGAACTTCAGCCATATTGCACGTTGACAGTATTAACGAGCGAACTCTCGTCGAAGCGCACGGCTGCTATAATGCCACTGTCCCGCATCGCTTTGTACGCGATTAGTGGCGTTCCTCCTTCCTCGTTTGTCATCGACAATCATGGCGCCAGTGTGTATCATCATCACCATGACTATCATGATACCGTACAGTTGGTAACTGAATGACCGCTTAACGTCTCGTTTACTGACACCATTTTATCATCTGACAGGTGGCGTTCCTCCCAATTCATTTCATACTGTACTGACAGACTTTTGATGCTTCACTTCATCATTTCCATGTTTCAAGTATTACGACCGTGCTGTCTATGAGTAGTAACATTGTAAGTGACATCGCCTCACTGTGACTATTACTCTCAGTTTTCGTGACAGACGAAACGTCCAGATTCACAAACGCCTGATACCCCGAGATCTACCCCATTTGCGGGACTTGAGATCCGAGGATAATGTCGTGGTGGGTGTCGTGAATTCACGTCACAGCACAACGACCACAGTCCACCCCATTCCTCGTTGGGAAACTTGGGACCTACGCAACCTCTGTCTCTTCAGCTGGGTGTCTGTGGATGTAATATACGGGATTGAAACGCCACGAATTAGGCGGCGTCGCAAATGCGTATTATACCGATTTTGTTTTGTCCGAACGGTCGGTCGCGGATGTTTTTCACTCTCGAACTCGGGGTGTGATCGTCTTTTTTGTTTATCCCCCTCATTATCTTGGTCTATCCCCGTACAACGCCTCTACTTTCCGTTGCAGGGAGGGCTTCGCCGGGCAACTCGGGAAACTAGAATTGGTTGTCGGCTAGCGGTAAGATTCAGAGCTAGCAAAGATGCCCTTGGATAGTAAAGACATTCACCCTCGTTTTGACCCTGACATCCTTCCGTCAAGAGGTTTGGCAGTCTCCAATCGTGGGTCCTTGGACTAGAAATTTGCTGCGGTCGTCGCTGGCAATTTACCTTCGAGGTGCGCGGTCTTTGACACTGGAATCAGCCTAGGCTCGGACTGACTTTGACTTTTGGATCATCGTGGCTCACCTCTGGGAAGCCCTAATTCTATTGGATCATTTGGGGTAAACGGATTATGGCTGTGGACGGTTACATGCGTCTTGCACCTCTTCTGATCGTAGGGCAGATGAAGTTATTAGCAGCCGATTCTCCTACGTCGTTGTGGCGCATCTTTATAACTTCGACACGCCGTGCGGCCGTTGTCATCCGTGCCTCTCAGCTTCTAGTCCATTGATCAGCGAGCGGGCAGCTGAACCCCGCAAGGGCAGTACCTACATCATATCAGACTCGGAGACCATCGTCACGCCGCAGCCCGAACATGAGGCCTCTGACGTCGCTCTTGTCGTCATTGGATCCATTATTAAGCATCAGCGACTCACCGGAGTAAAGATTCTGCCTTCAAATTTTGGTTGTTTTACGGCCTCAATAACAGAATATGCCAGCTAACGCAAATTGATCACCCTTGCGTTATCTAGTCGACTGCATGTTCAAATTTTGTATTGGGTTCAGTCGAGTTCAATTCGATCCACTTTTATTCTCTCGTTATCCTCAAATTTCAGGCATCAAGTATCATCGCCGAGAGGAGGGAGTGCCCTTTTCTTTGTTTTGAATCGTCGCTTAGCACCGTTAACTTATCCCCGAAGCCGCATCTGTTTTTCCCCGCAAAGCGACGTGTCGAGGCACCGATCATGATCCCGACGGTCGGCAAAACCTCATGCTGTACAGTACTCCACCGTACAATCCTTGGGCAAAAAAAGAAGTTGCCGCCGTTGACAAGCACCTTCCCGCGCCTCTTTTTTTTTTTGTCCTCGCTAAAACAGTTATCACCCTGCAACAATTAGTTGGCGCGGGATTCACACCGGATGTTAAGACAGAAACCGATTGTAACCCGGTAGCTCAAACCTCCGGATCCTTCAGTCACTGGAACTTTGGTGGCTCTTTTTTTTTTTCTTTTGACAGATTTGGGTCTTTGATAGTTCGCCGCTCCAGGTTTTTTACGTGATCGCGTCGTGCGACCTTTCTTGAGGCTCCTCACGCACATGTACTATAAAGATTCGATACTTCGGTCGCCCTACAGCAGAAGAAGACGTCCGTGATGCGCGCGAGGAAACAATCGGACAACGTGGCTTGCAACCGATTTCGAAATTACATACGAATGCCTACCCCTGCACGAATCACTGTGGCGGACAAGTGCCAAGAGTTATCTCCATGACAGACACAGGGTGGTGGGGGCCCTACGTCAAACGCAAAACGGCCCCTGTGGCACGTGGTCTAATACATGTACAGTATGATACGAGCACACGATAACCCAATAGGGTTTAACATGGTGCCACGTCAAACTGAACGCCACGGACGATGCGGTCCCTGCTAGGAACCTTCGAAATTATCTCTCGAGACTCGGACTCCTCGCGTGTGAATCAAGAAGTCGAAGGTAAGTCTTGAACATCGATGTACTGTGCCCATCCAAATCAGATAACTCCGATGAGAACGTGGTAGGCCTGTTCGTCTTTGACGAACCACATAACATAACGTCGGCCATGCGTGTAAGGATTAGCTGGTTGTATCGGCCGTGCCGTGAGATCCCGGAAAGTAAACCAAACACGGCGATTCTGGAGAACGCCGCTCAGATCTCCTTCCACTGTACTCAATAATCAGTAAGTTATCTTGAATATGCGTTCCTGTGTATTTAGTACAGTACCTTTCAGAGAACATCAGAAGTAACCCTTGTCAGGTTAGCGTAGCAGTTGGACTGTGTGGAGTCGCTTCTTTCTTCCCCGTATGGAACAAAGTGTTCCATTCGTACCTGCTCAAACTACTAAAGAAAATCAACGACTACATGGGAAAACTGCGCTACCGAGACGACGTTCGGGTACGATTCGTACGGACTTGGGACCGGTTTGTGTATAGCCATCTCTCCAGGCAACGTACTATCATGCTGTACCTTCCAGCGGCTCAACTCTCGTTCCAGGAACCCGATGGGGGCCCTTGACAATCTCATCTAAGGTCCTCGTGAATTATCTCGGACAACTGCCAGCCTCGACCTATGACCCGTCATGTACAAATCTGGGGCAGGTACCACAGCTAGCGTCGAACCCCTTAAAATTCAGGGCAAGGTGGGGGAATTGGACCTCAGCACTCTCGGTCGTTCAAGGGGACACTTTGAAGCCAACGTGATAATTTCTCTGAGGATGCGTACACCCGGGATGTGGTTGCATCACTCGAATATAACGAAATCAGTTAGTACGTCAAATGGTGGAATTTGTATGACCCTGGAGTTTTGAAGAATCTGGCAAGGTCAGAGTTTCAGGCACAGCAAAGGCACTGTGAACTAGTTCATATGTCTTTGTTAAGTTCCGTGATTCGTAAAATGTCTCTATAGTTATATAGGCCTTCTGACAGCAAGGTACAATTACAATTCATCAGGGGAAAACATGAGAGCCCAGTTATGTCTTATACCATGATACAGAAACTTTGGTGAAGGCGCGGTCGGTTTGTTTGAGCTATGCTTCGTTGACTTCGTTAACGGCTATTCCTTAGCATTGTGTGCTTGTTATCGGAGCCGTCGCGTCGTAGTTAGGGGAGTAGACTGTATAAAAGTTCAGAAAAGGGCACCAACAATGCCCTTTCTGCGACCCATATCCACTGAATACAGGAAATTGAGCTGATGAGGTGGTGTGTTACAATCTTGTTACTCAGGAACCAAAACGGACCTGCAGGGCCAAGTAATCCGCGCTGTGTCACATGGCAGCTCCCGAAGAATGTCCAAATCTACGACTGCCCTGGACCCATGGTATGGACAGGCACGTTTAAGCAAAGAGTGTTACTTGAAATGCCGGATACATATGGTCGAAAGTGAGGTTCGAATGCATGGCCCTTTGAATGGTCCAGTCACTTTTTGCAGTGATATAGATCGGCGCGCCAGCCCGCGATGTGCTCCTTTGTGCTTCGTCACTATGTAGCGCAACAGGTTATCGAATGTCAGTTATGGGTACGAAGGAGACGTATTTTTTCGGGTCATGGTGAACGGCGTGGCGATGATCCAATTAGTGAATAATAATGAGGGTAGTGACGCACCAGTGCCCATCAACAAATACAGAACGGTCACGTGGACAAACCTCTTGGCAGTAAACATTGGCCGCGACACAAACTATGTCTGGTTTCAACCCCTTCACGGCGGTTTGGTTCGACCTTGCTGCACCCTGTAGGCCAGTTCCAGTGTTTAGTGCAATTTTACGAGGACAAGCTCGAACACGAAGCCACCAGCAAACGACCACGAACCACGGACCATGCACGATAACGCACAAAATCCACGCCCAAGTTCCGAAATGATCCACCCCCCCTCTCTCATCACGATGTCTCGACGCGCCACTGCCGTTCTCTGGGCCCGGAAGGATGGCCGTATCCTTGCGGAGTGTAGTGACGATGGACTATTCCTGCTCCTTTGAAGCTCCTCGCCGTGAAAATGCTCATCAGGGTGAACTACACATACCCTGCGACACTTGCGCTACAATAGCAGCCCAGCACCGATGGTGCTGCTTTTCGTCATGATGGGCAATTGTCTCTGTATCTTTACACACACGAGCGCGGCGCCCCTCCAGTCTTCTTCCTTCGTCAGGTGACAGGCGAGTTCGGGTGGACATCCGGGATAAGCTCCTCTCTTGCGTTCTCTCCCGCCATGCAGAGCCCCCAACATGCCAGGCAGATTTTCCTCCATAACAATCCAAACCAGAGTGGCAAGTCGCCACCCACATTTTCCTTTCCGTGGAACGAGAAGATACTTGGCCTCGTGGTCACATCCTCGATGACGGACACATCGACAAGGGTGATGCGTCCAATCGTGCACGACCGCGAGGCATACGACATCGCATGGTTGCCCAACTCGACTGATATCTTCGTCTCGGCTGAACATAGACGGCTCGCTACGCGCCTTCGACCTTCGTAACCTCGGACACATCCTCAGACCATAATCCTCCACGAGATGCTACCTTCAAGGAACAGTAACCAGCCACAAGCCTACCACCGACCATCGTCGTCATCGTCACTGCTGCTTTGCATCACGTTCAAACTGAGGGAGCCTAACTACACGAGCACATCCTATGAGGACAGTAAGGACGTCCAGAACGTCGACATGCGCAGCCCTACTTTCCCGCGATAGGCCCGCGCGCCCAGCAGCGACTACCAACGCAGGGTGATTGGATCTTGATCGGAGGCAGCTTCTCGTGATCGCAAATGGATGGGTCAGGATTTTTTGCCCTCTCATCCTCTTCCTCGTCCCACTTCGCACACGGTCGATTACTTCTACGGGATACCGTCCTCATGCGCCCGCACCTGCGGCCTTACCACGTAATATGAGCTCTTGGCTGAGCTTCAGGGCAGTTGGACAGGAAGAAGCATTAATCACGGACCCATTTCTTGTTGTCTCTCCTCCACCCGTCCCCGTCCTGTACCCACATGTGTTTGTATACTTTCCCACACCGACCGGGAGATCCAGTCCAAAGGCAGCAGAGCATCTCTATGTCCTTATACCATTATCCCCTATGTGCCTGCAGTACAGACTTGAGTGCAATAATGAGCCATGATATAACGGACTTAAAAATGTATTTACATAAGGACAACACGATAAGTCCCAAGTGGACAATGATGCCCTCAAAAAAAGATGATAAGTAATAACAAGTAAAGAAACACCATCAAAGGTGATGTGAGAGAATAAACTCTGTAATCTTTAAAATAGAATGATCTAAAGATAAAGGAAACTGCTCTCTGACCATATTATGAGTGCCAGAAGTTTTGTATTGAGAATAGGCCCTATCTAATGCCTCCTCACAGCTTAGCTTAGATGAGGCATAAGAACAGCAGGCATACTCCAGGATAAGAGTTATCACTATATTTTATGTTAGAGATTACAGATATAGATAGCAAAAATGTACCAATGATTGTGTGGAGTGTATCATCACTAGAGATAGAGAGAGGTGACTAAAGGGTATCAGTAAAACCAAGATAAGACTGTAAAGTAATAACTATACTTTGGTTACAAATGATTGCAATGTGGAAAGGATTTTCTACAGTGCACAGAAGAGCAGTGAGAATATAACAAGTATGCAGATATAAAAGAAGATATTGCTTACATTCTGGCAAGTTGTAGAGAGAAGGAGGGGTGGATAAGTCAATGCCCTAAAGAAAGCCAGCAAATAGCATTTACAAACTTTAGCACAGAGGATGCAATATGTTAGAACACCTAAAGGATGCAGATAAGCAAAGAATACTCACTTTCTAATAGGTATAAGAGGAGAGAGAAGTTAAGGCATTAAGATAAACTAGAAGAGTAAATAGTGCTTACCTTCTGTTAAGCATAAAGGTGGTAAGTGAGAACACTAAGGGAATGTAAAAGAACAAGGGCTACCCACTTTCCGCTAAGTGTAGAGGAAGAGACAAGTTAAACCACAGAGAAAGCAAACAAAGGAGGAACACTCACATGCTATTAAGCATAAAGGGAAAAACAAATTAAAATGTTAAGAGAATGCAAAAAAGCAAGTAGCATACTTTCTGTCCACCACAAAAGTGTGAGTTAGAACATTGAAATAAAACTAAACAGCAAGAGCCACTCACTTGCTGTCAACCACAGGAGGAGAGACAAGTTAGAATATTAAGATAAAATAAAAGTAAGCCTCACTTCCTATTGAATATAATTTGAGAAATAAGTTAGAATATTAAGATAAAATAAAAGTAACACTTACACTCTATTGAATATAAAGTGAGAAATAAGTTAGATATTAACAGAAGGCAATAGAATGAAAAGCCACATACCATCTATTAGCCATAAAGAGAGGGACAAGGTAAAGCATCTAAAGAAAGTGAGAGAGCAAAGACACTCACAGTCTAGAGAGAGAGATAAATTAAAGTACAGTATTAAAAGAATATAAAAGAGTAAGGCATCTTACCTCCTGTCAATTATATAGGAAGATAAGTCAGAATATTAAGGGAATAAGAGAGTGCAAGAGATACTAACTTCCTATAACCACAAAGAGAGAGATAAGTTAGATCACAAGAAAGTAAGAGAGCAAGGGGCCTTACTCTCTGTTAAGTGCAAAAGGTGAGATAAGTTAGAATATCAGAAGAAAGCAAAATAGTGAGAGGCACCCACATCCTGTTAATCATAAGGAAAAGATAAGTTATAATACCAAAACAAAGCAAGAGTGCAAAGGGAACTCACATTCTAGTGACCACACAGATGGTGAAACAAAGTCAAGATTTTAAAAGAAAGCAAGAGGACAAGAGACACTTACAGGCTGTTAACCATAAAGAAAGAGATAAGTTAAAATGCCAAATAAGTGTGAAGTGAGAGTCACCCACCAACTGTTGATAGAAGGCAGAGAAATAAGTTGGAATATCAAGGAAAGTAAGACTAAGAGACACTCACCCACTATTAACCACAGAGAGTAAGATAGGCATTAAGAGAAAGTAAAAAGAAAAGGTAAACTTACAAACTAAAGACCAAAGAGAGAGAGAGAGAAGTTAAGACATTCAAAGAACATAAAAGAGGGCAAAGACACTCACTTCCTGTTAAATGCAAAGGGAGATAAGTTAAAGTGTCAGGAGAGTGTAACAAAGTGAGAGGCACTTACAGACTATAAAAAAAGGTAAGTCAGAACACCAAGAGAAGCAAGAGTGTGAGAGGCACTCACAAACTGTTAACCATACAGGGAGAGATACATTATAACATTAAGAGAAAGTTAGGAATTTAAAAAAAAGACAGAGGGACACTCACAACCTATTAACCAAAAGGAGAGGGATAAGTCAGAACATTAAGAAAACATAAAAGAGCAAGATATACTTACAAACTGTTGATTATATAAGATAAGTCAGAACATTAAGAAAATGAGGGTATATAAAGGCACTTACTGCCTATAACCACAGAGTATATGAAAACCCAAAAGAGAATAAGAAAGCAAAATTATAAAGAAAGGGTAGGTTAGAATAATAAGAAAGAAAGAGGTACTTACATCTTGCTAACCATAAAAAGAGGGACTAGTTAGAACAACAAGAGAAAGAGAGAAAGGGCCACTCACAAACTAATAACCATAAAGAGAGACAAGTTAAAATATAAAAAGAAAATGAGAGAGTATAGAATACTTGCTAACTGTTAACCATCAAGAGAGAATTACTGTAAGTCAGAATGCTGAGAGAAAGTAAGAGATTCAAAAACACTCACATCCTGTATTATATCCTGTAAAAATGCAGAGTAAAATAAAGTTAAAGTATTTTTTGAAAAGAATAAGAGATAGCCACACACACTCTGTTAACATCAGAGGGAAGGATAACTTAAAACACTGATAGAAAGCAGAAGAGTGAGCACTTACTGGCTGTTAACCACAGAGGGAGATAGATTAGAACATGTGAAGAGAGAGAGAGCAAGAGCCATTCACCAGCTGTAGATCATAGTAAGAGGAACATTCAAAGAAACTAAGAGATGAAAGGGCACTCACATCCTATTAAATACATGGTGTGAAATAAGTTAGAATACTGAAAGAAAGCAAAATAACAGAACTCACCTCCTATTAAGCACAGAGTGCAATGAGAATATGAAATAAGAATTCAGAATATAGAAAACAAGAAAAGCAAGAACAGACTGACATAAAACTAGATGATAATCACCTTTTAGCAAAAATCTAGAAATCAGTACTGTATTACAAGCTTACCCAGAGTGGTGGAAATGCTAGAAGGCATATTTTTATTACTTTATTTAAACTCCTAGAGTTATCTTCAGATGTAGAATAGGCCCTATAATGTGGTTATGCTCTTCTTATTCTTATCTCACTATATGAGAACTTACCATCTAATGGCCTGTTTTATGTTCAACTCCAAATTATCCTTCTGTACAGCTAAAAGCATAATGGTGACAACATTTCCAGAGAGTGCATTGGCAGTCATTTCAATAAGATCAGTACATGATTGTCCATGGTTATGCATTCCTACAGGACTAAAATCAGTACATTATATATTTGTTGATAAAAAAAATTCCCACCCTCCAAGCATACAAATGACGGAGTTTCTCTAAAGCTAGCCAGATAGTGTTGATGGAAAACGCCTTCCGCCTCGTCTTCAAGGTTCGTTTCTGAATCACGACCCTCATCCTCCAACCTTATTCCGACATCGCGCCTGAACTGATCATACTTTGTGAATACCGCTATCACAGGGACTTGAAAAATCCCACATATCAATCCTAGTTTATAATATCATATTGGGACATACCATTCTTATCGGGGCAGATATCGTCGAAATGCTCTATATCGAGTG
Organism: Russula virescens; assembly: GCA_003316435.1. Classification (NCBI taxonomy): domain Eukaryota; kingdom Fungi; phylum Basidiomycota; class Agaricomycetes; order Russulales; family Russulaceae; genus Russula; species Russula virescens. Next base: position 37,057 of record QFEY01005798.1, on the reverse strand, counting down.
ATGGCCGATCATTGTCCATCGGGATGCAGTACCTGAAACATAAACCATGTAAGCATTGCGACCGCATATACCCAGAAGAACGAACCATATTGCATGCAATCTATCCTTCAATTGCTTCTTCCGCGACTTTCGGTGGACAAAATCTTGCACGATCTTCAGCTCATCTTCACCCCCAGCCTCAAATCCGCGTGAGTCGTGGAAGATATAGCCTGTGTGATTCGCAAAGATGAGCTCATCGTCGATGTTGTGTTCACCACGCTATAAGCAGGATCCTAAGGACCAAACGTCACGGTCAAGAATAAGCATGCCCAACTTGTACTGTGGGGTTGAGCACAACCTGCCAGATAATGAGACCAAAAGTGCCACTAGAAAGGAGAACGTACCCGCTGGTGAGATCCCCATGAATCAACCCTGTAGATCTCTGGACTCTCGGTAGTGTCGCAGACTCTTTGTAGGATGGATGTCTTTCCGGCATTGGCTCTTCCGATAACGAGGACTCGAAATTGGATATTTGGAACTTGCCTCTCCGAGACTTGAGAACGACTCTGCTTTGCACCCATAGTACTGAAGTGTTACAAAAAGGAAGACTGGCCAAAGGATGTGAGGCCGCCATGAATTAGACGGATAATCATCTGACATTAATTACACAATCATATCCCACGGGAACGCGATGCGTCCTCGAGACAGACGCGGTCAATTGGCCCTCATCACTCTAAGCCATCGCCCTATGCCTAAGCTCGAGGAGGTACTCATCTATAGACTAACCCTGCGCCCAGAGGTGAGAGAAAAAGCACGTGTGCTGCTACGTTCTGTACACACTAAAATCGGTCCTGGAACGGGCTACCGTGACGATCTTGGCGAGGCGAAGACAGGTCTACCAGCAATCTGCGCGTACATCGCGTCCAAGGCGTACGTCCTAACACCCTCTTTTCCACTTCGATTATTGATCTCTGGACATGGACTAGTCTTGGTTATGCAGATATCACTGAAGAAGTTGCACAGAAGGCTTCCTGCCTTGCACCAAATACATTTGCCAACACGCTAAAGACAGTCAAAAATCCATCCTTGCCTCAAAGACACAGAATGCCTCCCCAAGCAAACATAGCAAGGAAGTGGACCGACAGCCTACGCCACGCTTATCAAAGAGCATAAGATAGGGCAGCCTCTGCGGATCGAATCTTGGATGAATGAGGCGCAAGCAGCTCTGACGGCGCTCCCGCGGTTTCGACAGGATTTCGCCTCTCGCGTCTCGGAATCTGGTCCCGAAGTGCGACTCGCCGCGTTCTTCTGGGTGTGTCGGGCGATCAAGGTGCGTATTGAGTGGCCCACATTCCCTCCCCACTCACCTGCACCGCACGCCACTAGCTCTCGACCGTACAGCACATCTCGCTGGTCGACAAGTACGGTGTATCACTCAAGGTTTTCTCCCCTCTCCTAAAGACGCTGGAAGATGAATGCGTAGAATTGAAGGAATCCATCCGCACCACCATCAGAGAGATGCGCAGCAAGAAAAAGGAAAAGTCTAACACGGCTTCGATGACACCGATGAGCACACCCTCGCGTTCACAATCGCAGTTACACTCGCGATCCGCCTCTCCGACCAAAATCCGCCCTACGCGACGCGACCAGGACGCCCTCCCTCGTGAGCGGAAGCGCAAAGTCGCCTTTTCCCTCTCCGACGCGTCCGCGTCCTCGGATGACGACGGCATATCCTTACCCGAGACACCTTCGAAGCGCCCACGCACCACCTCACGCCGCCCTACCGCATCCGCCGCCGTGCGTACTTTGCCCTTGCGCAAAACATTGTCCTCGGGATCAAGGTCGATCTCCGCCTCGTCAGAAGAAGACGCGGAGGACGTCGAGATACTAGATGAGCAGCCCTTATCAACGCCGATGCTGCAGTCGCGCCCAAGCCCGGACCGTCGACGCCACGTCGGTCTGCGCGTGCGCCTGCCACTCCGATGCAGGTGTACCTAATGACACCCTCTGCGCGGGGCCCGATGCTTTCTGTTCTCTCTGCAGACGAAGAAGAGGCCGATGACGTGGTGGCGGTAGAAGGAGAGGAAGAGGAGGATTCAGAGGCCACGCCTGCCATGCCGAGGGATGGCGATGACGATGCGGACGCCAGTGATAACAGCGATACATTGCCTCTCGCGCGCCGATTCCTCCCTGTTGATCGGGCCCAGTGGGCAGAGTGCAATCGTGCGGCGGCTGAGAGGCAGACGAGGAAGTCGATAGAACGTTGGGGTTATCCGTTCGACCATTAATGGATTGGCGCTACACCAGAGGCCGAGGCCGCACATGTTTAGGATACTGGGACGTTCATTTTTGGGGGACATTACGGATTGTATTCGAGATGTTAAGCAGCTTCATTCACATAGAATTTTTCAGAACAGAGATAACACAACATAGTACATTCTTTGGATATTGAGCGATGTCCATGGAGCCTGCAGTCGCACTGCACTGAATAAAGTCCCATTTTGTGTCATCACGTCAACCTCAAGATCTGAATAGTTTTTTGGTTGACGAGAAGAATTCCTTCGACAGACTCCCATTCTTGTCCCCACTTCCCCACTTTCCTTTCCCCTTCCCGTCGCCTTGATATTGAGGGGGTGAGTCCACCTGGACGTGCATGGGTGCGTAACGTTGGAGATCGCTTACGACGATTTGCCAAGCGACCTTGGGCACGCGCACGAGCTTGTTGGTGGCCCCTACGAGGAGTATGATACGGTCACGGTCGAAATCGCGTAGCTCGGGCCAGATCTCCAGCACTATATCGATGGCTTCCTGTAAACCACAAACTTACGTGACAAGGGTATACACATGATGAAGAGGGAGAGAGGACGTACGTCGTAGGTCTTGACGGCAGGTACGTAAGCCCTGCTCTTGTTGTAATCAAACGTCAAGACGTCGGCGGGTTTGGACGGCATTGGGATGGGCGAGACGGGCAGTGGGGATAGACTAGCAGAATCACGACAGGAGGCGGCAGTGGGGGGATGATAACAGGTGGCAGACAGAGGCGGGGGGAACGACGGCGGCGGCTTGTGATGACAATTTGAATGATGATAGCTGAATCGTCAACGAGGATCGGCCTATTCGCCCTGCAGCGGCGTCTTGTCTACGACTCTACGACTGGGGTTTCGACTAGGAGTGGGCGAGGGGTTCACGTAGGAGTACCGATGGATAAGACAGGGATGTCGTAACTGAGGCTAGGATGGTAGCTACGGCTTCTGTTGCGAACGCTCAGCAGACAGCAGATCGTGTTTGGGAGGAGGTGTACAGGGGAAATAGGGGGCGAGGGCGGCCTCCTTAGGGGAGGGAGGGGAAGGATGCAGTAGGATAACATAGCGCGGGCGTCGTCGAGTTAGGGGAGGCAAGAGGGATGTCAGTCAGTTGCTTTCCGCATTGTGATAAGCACAACTTCTTGAAGCTGCAGTTCTCCGTGCCTGCACAACGAACGCGTTCTGGTGGAGGGCGCGGCAACTATCGTGATGCTTGCCAAGGTGAACAACACGCACTCCACCCCGCTCGCGAGTTCTTCGTGAACCAAGCCTGTAGACCTCTGGACTCTCGGTGGTGTCGCAGACTCTTTGCAAGATGGGATGTCTTTCCGGCATTGGCTCTTTCAATAATGAGGACTTGGAATTGGACATTTGGGACTTGACCCTTCGGGACTTGAGGGAGACTCTGCTTTGCACCCATAGCACTGAAGTGTTACAAAGTGTTACACAAAAGAAGACTGGCCAAAGGATTGAATATGCGTGAGGCCGATCTTTTCCATGGAGGGCATGTGGCCTGTCATATTCCCACGGGAACGCGACGCGTCCTCGAGAGTCGAGACAGACGCGGTCAACTGGCCCTCATCACTTCCAAGCCATCGCCCTATGTCTAAGCTCGAGGAGGTACTCATCGATAAACTAACTCTGCGCCCAGAGGTGCGAGAAAAGGCACGCGTACTTTTGCGCACTGTACACTCTAAGACTGGCCCTGGAACGGGCTACGACATTGGCGAGGCGAAGACAGGTCTACCAGCCATCTGCGCGTACATCGCGTCCAAGGCGTACGTCCTAACACCCTCTTTTCCATCTCGGTCGTTGATCTCTGGACGTGGATTAGTCTTGGTTATGCAGAGATTACCGAAGAAGTTGCACAGAAGGCATCCTGCCTTGCACCAAAAACATTTGCCAGCACGATACAGACGATCAAAAAAACCATGCTTCCCTCAAAGACGCCGAATGCCTCCCCAAGCAAACATAGCAACGAAGCAGACCCGACCGCATACGCCACGCTTATCAAAGAGCATAAGATAGGGCAACCTCTGCGGGTGGAATCTTGGATGAAGGAGGCGCAAGCAGCTCTGACGGCGCTCCCGCGGTTTCGACAGGATTTCGCCTCTCGCGTCTCGGAATCTGGTCCTGAAGTGCGACTCGCCGCGTTCTTCTGGGTGTGTCGGGCGATCAAGGTGCGTATTGAGTGGCCCATGTTCCCCCCCTCCCCCCCGCTCACCCTGCACCGCATGTATGCCACCAGCTCTCGACCATACAGCACATCCCGCTGGTCGACAAGCACAGCGTATCGCTCAAGGTTTTCTCCCGTCTCGTAAAGACGCTGGAAGACGAATGCGTAGAATTGAAGGAATCCATCCGCGCCACGATCAAAGAGATGCGCAGCAAGAAAAAGGAAAAGGCCAACACGACGACGACGACACCGATGAGCACACCCTCGCGGTCGCACTCGCGACCCGCGTCTCCGACCAAGTCTGCCCTACGCGACGCGAGCAGGCTGCCCTCCCTCACGAGCGGAAGCGCGAAGCGCAAAGTCGCCTTTTCCCTCTCCGACGCGTTCACGTCCTCGGATGACGACGGCGTCTTCTCACCCGAGACTCCTTCAAAGCGCCCTCGCACTACTCCACGCCGCCCTACCGCCTCCTCTGCGGCGCGTACTCTGCCCGTGCGCAAAGCACCGTCCTCAGGATCAGAGTCGTTCTGCACCTCATCAGAAGGAGACGCGGAGGACGTCGAGATGCTCGAGACCGAGACACCTTCAAAGCGCCCGCGCACCACCTCACGCCGCCCTACCGCCTCCTCCGCCTCCTCTGCGGCGCGTACTTTGCCCGTGCGCAAAGCATCGTCCTCAGGATCAGAGTCGTTCTCCGCCTCGTCAGAAGAAGACGTGGAGGACGTCGAGATGCTAGATGCTCAGCCCTTATCGACGCCGACGCTGCGGAGCCTCGTCGCGTCCGAACCCGTCGCGGGCCCGTCGACGCCACGTCGATCTGCGCGTGCGCATGCTACCCCGACGCACGCGTACAGAACGCCGCCCTCTGCCAGGAGCCAAATGCTTTCCGTTCTCTCTGCGGACGAAGAGGTCGATGACGTGGCGGTGGAGGAAGAGGAGGAGGAAGAGGAGGCCGCGCCTGCCACGCCAAGGGATGACGGTGACGATGCAGAGGCCAACGATGCATTGCCCCTCTCGCGCCGATTCCGCCCTGTTTTCCTCGATCGGGCACAGTGGACGCAGAGTGCGCCGATGCTAGCTCGTGATCGTGGGGCGGCTGAGAGGCGGACGAGGGTGTTGATAGAACGTTGGGGTTATCCGTTCGATCTTTTGCGGATCGACGCTACACCAAAGGCTGCACATGTTTAGGATACTGGGATGACACACGGGATGTATTCGAAATGTTACAGAGGCTCATTTACATATAATTCCAGAACAGATAAAGCAACAACATAGTACGATCTTCTCATATGAACCAACGTCCATGGAGCCTGCAGTCGCGCCGCGCTGCACTAACTCATTTTGTGCCGTCTGAGGATTTGAATATTTTCTTGATCGACGAGAAGAATCCCTTCGACGGAGTCCCATTCTTGTCCCCACTTCCCCACTTTCCTTTCCCCTTCCCTTGATATTGAGGGGGGGTGTCCACCTGGACGTGCATGACCTCGTAACGCGGGAGATCGCTCAGGATGATTTCCCAAGCGACCTCGGGAACGCGCACGGGCCGTTCGGCGTCCCCTACGTGGAGTGTGATGCGGTCTCGGTCGTACTCACGCAGCTCTGGCCAGAGCTTCAACACCGTATCGATCGTTTCCTGCAAATCACAATGAAAAGTCAGACGACAAAGTTTTATACACATGTTGAGGGAGGGGACGTACGTCGTAGGTCTTTGCGGCAGGCGCGTAAGCCATGTTCTTGTTGTAATTGAATGTCAGGATATCGACGGGATCGAATGGCATCATCGGGAGGGGCGGGAGGGGTGGTGAGGGCGAGGGCGTTGGGATCACGGGTGGAGGGGGCGCGGAAATGATAATAGGTGGCGGAGGCGGAGGAGGGGGAAGGATAAACGATGGCTGGCGTGACGGCGTATGATGATGATGGTGTGAGTGACGACGATAGCTATATCGTCTAGAGGGGGAAGGAGTGCGCGATCTCAGCCTGCATCGGCGCCTAGGGATAGGGCTCGGGCTACGACTGGAGCTGCGCGAAGGGCTCGCGGAGATGCAACAGACGGGAGGTGCGTAGGGGATGCGGACGGGGACGGGGGGAATATAAGGAATGTCGTAGTTGTTGTAGCTGGGACTGTAGCTGCGGCTACGGCGGCTAGGGCTGCTGCTGCGGCTCCTGCTGCGACCCCTCGGCGGTTCGATGGTAACGACTGTCGGTGGTGGGAACAACGAAAAGTCGCACCCAACGGGCGGCGCGGGAGGGAAAGGGGGAAGGAGAGGAGGGCGACCAATGAATGGTTCGGAGTGGAGCAGCTCTGCAGCTGGGCTCACATGTGATGTGAAGATGGTGGAGAGCGAGGAGGCGGGGGAGGCGGGGGAGGCGGCAGCGTCGGGTTTGGGTTCGAATCCGGGGGAATCGGGAGGGATGAATGGGAAATCCATGCTAGAGTTGGGAGGAGGGAGGAATGGGGGGATGGAGGAGATTTGGATTGGGCACATTATGGGAGGAGAGAAACCGGTATGTGGGCGCAAAAAGGCTAGAAAAGCCCTCTCGTCCTTTGAACCCATATGTACTGAGTTTCGGCGCCTTTTAGAGATGCGGGGGACTACAGCGCCGGAGGTGACTACTATTATGAGGCGGTGCCGATAAGGGGTGTTCCCCATCCATTCCATCATTTTCTCCTTATGACTCGTACTCGTAACGAATGCTTGGACTCTATTATCCCCCCCCAGGGACTCGGCCGTCGTTGCAGTGCGGGTTTTGCTCCTCGGCCATCGGTCACGGGGGGGGCAGCCACCCGCGGCGCGGCGGAACACAGGATACAGGTTCCCATCATTGCGCCCAGCCTAGGTCGGGACAAGGCCAAAGGCGACATGTGTAATGTGCCCCATATATACGTCGAGCTCTGTCCCAAGTGCTGTGCTTCTTCCAATATCAAAATAGCTCATCCCAGGGGGGTTGTCAATCACAATCAAATGAGTCGATAACACGGCTCTTTTGTGTTCGACGTTGAACTTATGAACCCTCAAGATGAGTCAATCCAACAAAAAGACAGTGGTTATAAAGGGTAGAGCCCTTTCCCACGGTTTTAGCCTAAGGAACAAGGTTCCGAGTTTCACAGGCGCTGCAGAAACGTCTATGAGAGACCCTCGTACTGTATTGGTTTGGGATCACAACTTGCCCGTTGCCCCAATGGATTGAAAAACAGACTGCCCCTAGCCCATCGTTGGGGTTGTGGCTGTGTGTGCACGGCACGGCACGGGTAAACCTCGCTAGCTGGCTCGCTACTCGCCACTTCCACACACCTCCCCCTCGCGCACAATCGCACCTTGCCGGATGCGACTAACGTGGTGTAATCAGTATCTGTCTGATGAAAAGATGTAGATCAGTAAATTAAGCGGAATCCCGGACTGTGTTCCACTGAGCGAGGCGCGCGTAGAGCTCAACTCGTATGACATACGTAGCGGACGGACAGCCATGACCGCCGGTGGTGTCCTTGGTTCCCGAAGCCAAAGTCAAAGCCAAAGTCACAAACCTGAATGAATGTTCCGGAACATGAGCCGCCGAGGCCTGCACATTCATTTTTGTTCGCACGAGTGCTACTGGAGTGTAATGGGTGCCCATCGGGGGAAAGTCATGTGGTCATAGTTGGGTTTTTTTCCTAGGATGACTGTCATTCAAACAGCAACAGCTGTTGTCCCTGTTACGTTAAGGCCGAGGAGAGCAACCGTTTGAAAAGCTTGGGGGAGCCCGGAACTTGACGAAGTGGAAGAGGTCTTGCCCCGCATATCGGAAGAAGTGATATGACTGTTGTCCCGGGCGCTGGGCTAGCTTGGAACCAACAGTGCGACTCGCGGTGCAGTCACAGAAAGAGGTAGTGTCTTTCCGATGACAAGGTTGATGCTAGATGTTATTAACTGATCTGTTCGCATCGCTGCTCCAGCTATAGTGGGCTGGTGGTGTATAATGTTGGACTTTTGAATGGTGCCACTTTCGATGGTTTAGAGGTGTCCCCCGAGATAACCATTTATCCGAGATGACCATGGCCGGTTGCCATGGTACGTACGGTCGACAAACCGTGCGAATACGTCGACGTGCCTTGCCCCCACTTTCAGACCACATAAACTCCCCCCCCCGCTCTCCACAATATCGCCATGGGGTGGGGAGAACGGGAAGATCGAGACTACGGCGCGGGTACGAGGACTTCAAACCTAAACTGAAAAGAAGGTTTAGTTCACGAAATAACTATTGTATGATATGATGGGGGCGGTGGGAGCGCCACACTGTCAGTGATTTTTTTTGGTTCATAAAACTGGTCTCGAGATCGTGTGTGCCACACGATGAAAATTGAGACTTGTGGAGTGATGCTGAGTGATGTACACCCGGTCACCCTGGCAGGAAGGTGACGGCACCATCGACGCCGGCGCGCCATGCATGGAAACACCTCGAACAACTTAACGTGCAACAACGGGCGCACAACAAGCGACTGCGCATGGCCCCTCAAATATTGCCAATGGCGCCATGCTTCTTTACCCGATGGGACAAAGCTCAGAGGCGAACCGAGTACTGTCGTACTAGTACCGTTATATCGATCCTTCGCCATCATGATCGATACGATACTGCACCGTATAGCACTCCGAAACAGCAACAAAACACCCGCGACAACATGAACGAACAACATCCCCGACACACGACCACAGTCCCAAGTCTTATACACACAGCTGGACTATACACAACAACAACAAAAAGGAAAGCCATATTCAAATGGTCCATTTTTCTATCAGTCGCCTCGAACAAAGCTGAACACCCGGCGCAGCCGACTGCCACCGTTCTCCGCGCTGGGGGTTTGCTGCTGCTGCTGTTGTGATGGTGGTAGTGATTGATGTTGTTGATATTGCTGTTCCTTGAGAGAGGTGAAGATTTGATCCTCCTTTTCTTTCGGGATGATGTACGCATATCCCGCCGCCCCGGCCATGTAAGGATAGTATTCCGGGAGATCTGCGTCCCGTCCGGCGGCGCCGACCATTGACGCGCCGCCCTCCTCCTCTGGTAAGTCCTCGATGGGGTCCCGGATCCGCACATCCACGACGTGGTACGGAGGAAGCCGTCGCACGACGAGTTGCCAGGCCGCCGGCGTGATGCACGCAATGCTCGACTTGCCGGTAGTGTGGAACGTGATGCGATTGCGACGGATGCCCCTCAGTTCCGGGTACGCGTGTTTGGCGAGATCGATGGCTTCCTGTTCAATCATTAAAAAAAAAGCCACCAGCGACAATCACGGAGAATGAGTGTTAAGTCGGTCCCGTTAAGCTCTTTGGGAAAGAGGATAAAAGGGAAACTATGACTCACATCGTGGGTCCTGGCTGCGGGTACCCATGCGCTATTATCGTTATAGCGGTAGGTCAATGCCTCTGGGAAATCATCTTTCACGGGATTGACGGCTTCTAGAGCTAATGGAGTGGTAGAGGACGAGGCCACAGCGGACCGGCGAATGCCCAACGAATGAAAGTTCATGATGACTGCAACCAGGAAAGTGGGTCGAGGTGCTGTACGTCCCCCTGAAGGATGCAGGACATTTAAGTGTTGATTCGGGGGCTGTACGTTTTCAAATTATAGGAACACCGTAACACTCGCACCAAACCCAATTAAGTCGGAGTTATCACGGCAGTAACGGGCGCGCGAAGTTGGGAATGCGCCGAGCCCCCTGTTTTGTTCTACATTCGGGTTGATTAGATGTGCCTTCGGTCTCGGCATAACTTACAATGATTAGAGGTGGTGGGCATCGACGCACTAGTGACGCATCCCCGGAAATACAGTATAGGGACAAGATCGTCCCCTTCGGATAAATTCTTTTCGTGTCAAGACGATCGCAGGACAATCCCGTACGCCATACCCGAACTGTTACAATAAGACGCCTACACCCTCATAGTCACTGAAACGTAAATGAAACGCGACAATGTGCAATGAGGACATGTCCCGGAATGACACGTTTGCGCTATTAGCGCGTCTGCGTTTACTTCTCGCGATCAGAATTCCATCAGCGTCGAGGGTGTGAGGCGAAGACGCGGGGAGCAACCTCGTGTACTTCTGTGCCCGGTGTCAAAGGCATGCGTGCCTTGGTGCGCGAAAGAAGACACAGTTGAGGCATGCAACACCACTCTTTTGGTTCTTCGCAAGGGAGTAGACGATAATGAATAGACCTTTTGTTGCCAAGAATGGGAAGGCATGGGAGTCGGTGAGGGACGAATTCTCTCATTAAGCTCCTGTCGAGCGCAGAACCTTACAACGCCCATCAGGCATTGACAACCACGAGGCACGATGTGGCGTGAGTGTCTCCGACGCCCCAAGGGTGTATGATGGGTGTGATTGTCAGTAGGGAATGTTCGCAGCCATGCCGTCGGGGGCTGGAAAGAAACGCAGCCAAGTCAAACAAAGGGGATGGGAAAAGTGATAGGAACGGCGATCGGCGGTTTATTGAAACAGATGGGGGACAACAACGGGCCCAGGAATGGGCTTTACATCTCGAGGATCCCAGGTAGTCCTGTAGACCGCCAGCACGTCACAGGAAGGGCGGCGAGCGCTGTTCCAAAACTACTTCATATAGACCGCCTACCTGATGGAATTCCATATGAAAACAAATTTTATTCTTTTGCATCAATGGAAACCGGCGACGTCGATAAACGGGCACTAGAGCACGACAGTGGGGGGGAGAAAAAAGCGCTCACCGCTCCATGGAGTTGGTCGCTTCTTAGGAAACAGCACAGGTTTGTCTGGGATCGTTAGGGTCGACGAGGCACATGCCAAGTGGTCTTTCGAGCCCGGCGCGGCGCGCGGTTTCCCAGGTAACACTGAGATGCCCATGCGCAAGAACTGCGCAAAGCCAAGGGCACCCGATCACGTGCAGATGAGTTTCTGTATTGGCGCAGGCGCATATATATATCCCATCAAAATTTGTTTTTTTTTCTCCTTTGTGTGTGCGCCGGCGAAAAAAGACCAAGGCCAAAAGAAAAAAAAAAAACTCCCCGTAATGGTTTGGCAACAAAAAAAGGAGTGGGCGTTCAAAAAAAAAAAAGATGGCCTATGCCATGAGGAGAAAAAGTAGAGGCGTAGTCGACCCCGCTGGGCGCTGTATGGCGTGCGTATACGTCTCGGGCCCCGCCGAGAATTTGCGCGCGGCGATGGTGCTTTTCGCCGTCTGCGCGTACAAGGCTGTACCGTATCCTTCCTTTGGCTCACTGGGCACTCATGACCGATGTGAAAGAGAGATCTGGTCGCCACAGGGGGTAAAAATACACATTGAAAAGGAACGCGATGAGAGGAGGGGATGGCTGAGCGGATTTTGCGACAGGCAAGATGCTGGCGGAATGGGCGGGGGCGGTGAGAAGAGAAACTCAGAACTCTCCTGCGTGGCCCAGCCTGCTCCTACTTGTAGGCCACCATTACGCAAGATCGTCGCGGCTTATCCCTAGCCGTCGAGAGAGGAGCCAGTGGCACAACACTGTGGCAACGTTTGGTGGGGCCACATTCCTCGAGGTGGCGGCACAGACTTTCTCCTTTCTCCGGGTGTTCGGTCTCGAGAGGTCATACATACGGAATTCATTCATAGCGGGGAGCACTTTGTCGGGTCGAAAATATAGGATCACAGCAGGGGCGTGTAAAACGTGATGCACGTATATGCGAACCTGTGCTGTGCAGTTTCTCGCACACCCACCTTGCTTAGTCATCACCCAACTGGTAAGATCATGATACGGGATACAGGAGTACGAGTGATGATAGGACTGCGGTGCTGTATCAAAGTTAGATACGCCTCCCCGGTTCACGTTCAGTGCCCAAAGCCATTGACCCCGCATGCCGAGAAAGTGCCATTGTAGAAGCAACTTGTGGTGCGCAAGGCTTACTGCTATGTACGTGTGGGCAGTGGGCACAGCACGCAGCCAATGCTGTGTTATCAATTCATCGACGCAAAGTTGGGCGTATCTATTTTACATCGGACGCTGGTCTTTTCTAGATAGACGCAAAAAAAGCCCAGAGCCTGGTACGTACAGTACCCCAAGACTTATACGCGCCTGACAGTCGGACGACCAGCCGCTCAACCGCTGATCATCCTACGACGATTAAAGGATCGAGGATCGCCTCGTACGTCGCCGGTCTCTATATCGAGTTTATCGACCTGGGTGGACCTGGGCGCAAGCTGAAACCGGACGCGCATTGTCTTCGGATGTCTGACCGGTGGACCAAACGCCTGGGCGGCACGACTGCGCTCCTTCGTTTTGGGGAACATCGCTGGATGATCAGATGTCTCAGCAGTAGCTACACATGCATGAAAAGAGTCTCACTTAGGCACTTTGGGCGATATTCAGGAACTCGGACACCGGGTCGAGGGAGATTTGTCTTTTTTATCGGCATGTACAGTCTAGGCTGCGTCATGAGTAGATGCTAAACTTTCGATTTGTAGATGATCGTCCAGGGTCTCTAGGTCATGTGGACATTTTAGGTCGCCACTACATGGAGCTGTAGACCCGGAGATGATGATTTCCAACAACGCCGCAGTAGAGGGCACACCACGACTACTTTAGTATGACATGCTAGCCTGAGTAGAGGCGTCGGGAAGCGGTGATGACCAGGACGTCGGCGAATTGTTTCATTGTTTGCTCTTTCATGGTGTCGTCTCTTGAACCCTGGGTCCCTGTGTTCGTTGGCGGATAGGGTCACGGGTACACCTTCGCAGACAGACGCCACTTGCGTGACCATCGCGGTTCTAGAGTCCAAGTCAAGGCGGGGGGGAATCAGGGGCGCGTCTTCGCAATTTGCAGCCCTGCACGTCATGCACTTTGAGCACATGTCCCCCGCAACTGTCGCAAAGGTAGAAACGATTGCAGCGTAGACATTCTGGAAATGAATCAGAGTGCCCATCGTCGGTCAGTTGGACAGAAACGACCCAATTTGGGGAGAAACATTCCACTGTCGACCGAATTGATAAAGGGAGCAACCTAATCTGGGGCGGTCACCTGAGCGAGAATTATCATAAGAACTTGGAGTTCCGGATCCGGAACTTCGATCGGAAGTTTTTACGTTCATATTCGACGAGAAGTACTCCACCCGATGTCGGCCATAATATTGAGGCACTTTGCTCTACGGGAGTTCGATCGGCTTTTATCTTGAGCCCATTATCTTCTAGTGGACGACTCGCTCGTTGTTGGCCACTGTAGAGCATGTCTCAACAATTCTCAAGACAGGTCGTGGGCCTCGCCAACTCTATCGTACAAGTGCGCGCCGCTCCAGACCAGGTACATTCTATATTTTTTCTCTCCTTATTGTTTTTTTTCATTCTTCGCTGAACACCCTCGATGATGCCTTAGGGTGGTCTCTTGACGGGGAAAGATCCAACAGCCTTCAACTCGGCAGATCCTCTCAGATTATGGATCATACAAGTTGGTCAGTCTGCTTTTTCCCAAGTGGTATCTCGACACTGCTCTCATGCTCTCATCTCAGGCGTCATCATCATCATGACCCAAATCTTGAGTATGGGGCTGCGCAAGTTACGACAGCCTCGAGTCATTGCCGAAGTGCTTGGCGGTATCCTTCTCGGTGCGAGGCCCCCTCCTTCGTGGCATGTTCCACAGCTGATTCGCTACCCAGGCCCGACTGCCTTTGGCCGTATACCCGGCTGGACCAAGCACGTCTTTCCTTCCCAGTCTTTATCATACCTTTCTCTTGTTGCCAACATCGGACTCTGTCTCTTCCTCTTTCTCGTCGGGCTTGAGATCGACATGGCTATCATCCGCCGCAATGCGCGTCTTTCCTTGACCGTCGCCGCCGCCGGTATCACCATTCCATTCGGTTTCGGTGCCGCCCTTGCCATTCCCCTCTACCACCGCTTTATCGACGCAACCCAAGTTTCGTACCCACATTTCATGCTCTTCACTGGCGTCGCGTACTCGATCACGGCCTTCCCCGTGCTGTGCCGCATTCTGACGGAGCTCAAGCTGCTCGACACGACGGTAGGGATAGTCGTCTTGTCGGCTGGCGTTGGAAACGACATCATCGGATGGACGTTGCTAGCCCTCAGCGTCGCACTTGTAAACGCCGGGAGCGGCCTGACCGCGGTGTGGATCTTGTTGGTCTGCATCGGATGGACACTTTTCATGCTACTCGTTGCTCGAAGAGTACTCCACTGGGTCGCTCGCAACACCGGCTCGGTAGAGAACGGCCCGACCATGTTTTTTATGACTTTTACGATTCTCGTTATGTTTGGATCAGCTTTTTTCACTGACGTCATCGGGGTCCACGCCATATTCGGTATGTAGTCCCCTTCGTTCCCCGGTCAAGACCTGATGTAATAATGCACAGGCGCATTCTTGGCCGGGATTATCGTCCCGCGCGAGGGTGGCCTCGCCATCGCTCTGACTGAGAAGTTAGAAGATATGGTCGCGGCAATATTCCTTCCATTAGTGAGCTTTTCTGGTTTCTAGATGTATGCATCAGCTCAACTTCTCCAGTATTTTACTATTTCTGGTCTCTCGACAGATCTTGGTTTGCTTAACACGGGCAGGTCCATCTATATAAAGATAACGGATGACCAGCTGATAGGCAATTCTCTCGTTAGGTACGATATGGGGGTACACTATTGCTATCTTCGTTCTCGCTTTCGTCGGCAAATTTGGTGGCTGTGCGTTGGCGGCGAAGTACACTGGTTTCAATTGGCGGGAGGCCGGCACCATAGGCGCCTTGATGAGTTGTAAAGGGTTGGTTTGGCCAACTATTACGACATCGCTTTGTCTAATCGCTGTCCTCTAGACTTATCGAGCTGATCGTGCTTAACGTCGGTTTGGCAGCTGGTATTCTGACGAGGGTAAGTAGCCATTTTTCACATGACGTTTCATTTGTCACATCGTCTATCGTCCATAGCGCGTCTTCTCGATGTTCGTTCTCGAAGCCCTCGTCCTCACCTGTGCGACCACTCCCCTCGTGACCTTCCTTTATCCTCCTCATCTTCGTACACGCGCTACTGCCTCAGGACCTTCGTATGTTCATGACGGCATGGACGATGAGAGTGGCACCAGGCATAGGATCAAAGACGATGAAGAGGGCACAACGAAGCGTCGTTTCACAGTGGTTCTTGACAAGCTCGAACACCTACCAAGCATGATGGCGATCACACAATTGCTTCAATCCCCACCGCCCGCTTATTCTCAGACAGAAAGCTCTCACAGCCAAAGCCACGGAAGCCAGGCCGATGTGCAGACCCATTTTGGTGCGCTACGCCTCATCGAGCTGGCTGATAGGACATCAGACGTGATGAAGTCTTCCGCCACCGACGCCCTGTTGCACACGGATCCTTTGATCGCGATCTTCCGTACGTTCGCAGAACTGAATGGGTTGCCCGTATCAGCTGCGCTTTCTATCGTACCCTTCGATTCGCTTGCGACCAGCGTCGCCGAGCACGTCCGCGCAGTAGACACGCAGCTTGTACTGGTACCGTGGCTTCCTTCAACTCATGCACCAGAGATTCCGGACACGGGCTCCCTCAGCGCAGCACAAGACCGCAGCACTCCCTTCGACTCGCTCTTCCGCGCTGATCGTGCCACCTCCTTGGTCCACTCGCACTTTGCGCGTAGCGTATTCGCCCAAGCGGGGACGAACGTCGCGTTGCTCATCGGGCGGGCGCATTTCGGCGTGAACGAGCAGACCCATTTGTTCCTGCCCTTCTTCGGCGGCCCGGACGACAGGCTTGCCATGGACTTTGTCATGCAGTTGTGCGCCAATCCGCGCGTCCATGCCACGGTATTGCGCATAACCAAGCGCGATATTGAGGCCAACATCTCGGCTCCCGAAGCAGCACACATCGTCAGCGATGATGACAAGGCTGAAGAGAACGCGCAGGTGAACGCGGCGACCATAACCTCTTTACGATCGGTACGTACTATTTCCTCCCCCCGCCCCCCCCAAATGAGAAAATCCTTTCGCGTACCACGTACCTGATGATAATATTAGATGACGACTGGCTTCCCGGACACGATGTACGGCAACGCGACGACACAAACGAGGCTACAGTCCGAGACCGCTGACGGCATCACTTGGTCGCGATACGCGTCTGTACGCGAGGAGGAAGGAGCGCCTCGCCGAGGTGGCGCGTTTGGCGAAGCGCTATCGCGCGTGACGTTCGGGGAGCTTGGCAGCCCCGACCCGCTGCATGCCGCGCTGCACCGTGCGCGTCTGCTGCAGGGCCCGCTCGTTGTCGTCGTTGGGCGGTCGCGCCGGCTCGCTGTGGAGGACCACCACGCAGAGCTCCGCGTGCTGGAGGCGGAACATTCCGCCGTGCGTGCCGACGTGCGCAAGACGGTCGGTGACGTCGGCACGGCGTTTGTGACGGCGGGAATCGACGCGAATCTGCTCGTGATGCAGGCATCTGGGACGCCCTCGGATTAAAGGCCGCATTACCCTATATCTTAACACCGGTAAATGCGGCGCGAACTTGCATAATATTATAATTGTCTTGGATACAAGTTATCAAGAGACGCAACGAATTCACGACTTTTATTTATCAGACGTAAAAATCACGATTTCTTTTGTCGATGTTTTGTATAGTTGATAGTCATGTGCACAGAACTCTGCACAATTCTCAGCCTTTTTCTTGGTTGATCGCTTCGCCGTCGCGTCGGGTTTTGGTTAGTCACACCGTGAACCAGCCAGCATTCAGAGGTGTAAAGGAGCGCGATGTTACATGCGTTTGAGCATAATTTACAGATATGCAAAGACATGAGAGAATATATGACCGGGGGAACAAAGCGTGTGTCCGGGGAGGTTCGAACGGCAGTCATCAGTGTTTGCTCTTCTTTTCCTTCTTCGTCCTTTCCTTTTTCTCCTTTTTCTCTTTCTTTGGAGATCCGTCCTGATACGCGAGAGTAAGTCTCCTCAGGGAACGAACGACAGACGAACCATCACTCACCTCAACTACCGCCGCCGCACCAGCTGCCGCCTCCTCTTCTTCCTTCCGCTGGCGCTTCTTCTCCTTCTTCAACGCCTTCTTCTCTTCCTTCGAAAGCTTGACCTTCTTCGCCGGCACGTCACTAGCATCTCCACCATCCTCGTGCTCGTCATCCACGTCCATCTCGTCCAACTTGCGCTTCTTCTTCTTCTCTTTCTTCTCCTTCTTCTTCCGCGGTGGCTGCTCCGCTTCGATGAGAGGAAGCGCCGACTCGACACCGTCCATCATGTTCTCTTCCTCTTCCTTCTCGATCTCCAGCTGATCGAGCACTTTGCGGATCGCATCGGCGTTTTTGCCCGGTGGGGCGCCGGTCTCGAAGAATGCGAGACGTTCTTCAACCTGCTGGCGCAGCGCTTCGCCGAATTTAGACGTTGGTGTGTCTGTGAGAGACTGGCGTCAGAAACAGACGGACTGGGCGCAAGAGAAAAGAGTTGGCATTACCCGAGAAGCAGTCGATGCGCGAGGCAATGGAGCACTTGTTCGCAAGGAAGCGTGAGATACGACCTTTGTGTTTGGGACCTGCACGGCCAATGAAGGTCGAATGGTAGATCAGACCGTACTGGAAACACGAATACGTGAGCAGCCGATCAGTAGGATTGGGCGGGAGGACGACTCACCTTGGGTGTGTTGCCCTTGGTTTTGAGGGCGCGGAAAAGTGCCTTCTCTGCGCCTAGAATTTGTACCGTACTGGCTGGGTACTTGCTGAGGTTGGTCAGGGACCCCGCGTGGCTGATGAGGCGGGCACCGATGCGCTCGCCGAGCAGAGCAGTGAGGCTGGGTGCGACGAGGTTCATTTTCTCGGCGAGGTAGGAAGTGAGGGACTTGCGGTAGTCGGAGATGGAGATGACGCGCGTGGCAAACGCGGAGATGTTGAGCATATCGAACTCGGAAAGAGATGAACCCATCGAGCCGGCGGCGGCGTCAATGACATTCTGCGCTCGCGTACCATCGTCGGCGAGGAGGGCGGTGAGGTCTTGTAATTTGTCGGCTGTGAGCTTCTCCTTTGGGCCGATGAATTTTACGACTCGAGCGTACTCGTAGTTGTCCGGGACGAGTTTGACGAGTTCGGGGAAATGGTATCCGTACCATTCGCGTATACGCATGGAGAAGAGGTTGACGTCCTTGTCGAGCTGGTCGAGGAGCGCGATGGCCTGGATGATCATGTTGTCGACACGGTTCACGTTGAACTTTAGCTTCGATCGCGAGTAGGAGTGGCCCAGGCCGAGCTGCGCCTTGGTCAGGTCGTCGGCTTGCAGACCTTTGAGCAGTTTCGACGCGTGGAGGCGGATCCCGCGGATGAGTTCTAACGTCGATTCGGACGTGTCGCATTTTAGGTTGAGCGTGCTTTTGATGGAGTTGGCCAGGATCGGTTCGGAGACGCCGAGCACGATGGAAGAGCCACTCTTGGGTTTTGACAAGTTTAGCTCGAGGAGCGCGCTGAGGTCTTCATTGACCGTACCTGTGGGGGGGAGATAGATCATCAACCGCGTCAATGTGACGACAGGAACTTTCTTCACACACCTTCAGATACATCGTTCGCATTCTCCAGCGCGTGCGCGGCACTTTTGAAGGGGGAAAAACTCATGAGAGAGACCATTTTCTTGAATTTTCCTAGATCCTGGATGGATTGTTGGACGGCCTCTGTCATGGCGGCTATTTCCTCCCGAAGCTTGACCTCGAATATGGCGTACCCTGACGCCGACTCGAATAGGATGTGTGTCGCCATCTCTAGATGAGTTCGTCGGTCGGTCGGTCCTTACACGAATGGACGGACGGATGGATCCTCGCCTATGCGCCTGTGCAAATTATTGCGTGAATGGATTACATAATCGTATCCAACAACAGCCTCGAGGTGACACAGCCTTAACGTCAAGTTTTTTGACGCTTTGTTCTTCGTTTCCTACTTCGACCACCTCAATAAATGGCTGTGTGATAACCACGCGGTACAAAGAAACCCCATATATCCACCAAAGTCGATGAGGCCATACGTGAGTATTCGCAATTCCGTCACTTGCTGCATCGGTTTCTGAATTTAGAAGAGGGACGGTTCTCCGAGTCGATAACGTGTTGTCGATAAAAAAGAAAAAAAAAAGAAAGACACCGCGTCGACCCTTTCACGGACACTCGCAGGCAACGTTTCCTCAGCCCCACACCACGCACGTCTACCACGATACGGCCATGTTCACCTTAGCTCCCGTCTGATTGGCTCCTTGAAGATGAGATCCCATCGTACACGGGGGAGACGTTCCATAGTTCGGATGCGTTCTCCGGAAAAGCATCAGGTTGTGCCTCATGCCCCGGGTCTGGATCTCTCAGCGAATTCGTTCCCTTTCTCTCGCTACGCCGCTTTCTTTTTACACCGTCATACACGTCGTCCGACGAAGCCGCCCTTCATCCGCAGACCAACCCAACTCCGGTATAATGGCCTACCAGTGGAACTGGTGGAATAGCATTTTCCTGTCAACTCCATTGAAATTTCAACACCGCTTACAGGAGGAAGCACCGTGGCAGGGTAAGCGCCTAATCGTGGATTTCTCATGATAATCGGCTTTGGGGGATCAAGTGACAACTGTCAGCGCACCGAGTAAACTCTAGGGAGGAATCTCCCCTCGCGATCGGTTTCGTGAGGGGGTCCTCCTGCGGCCCGGGATGGGTCCCAGATTGCGCACGCTTGGCCTCGTGCCTAAGGGGAGGACTTATATCTTTACACCATCACACCTTACGGCTTGAACTCCTTTCCCCCCACGCCACCTTCACTTTCACCTTCGCTCCTCCCCGCTCGCCGCAGCTCGCAGCTGATTCATATAGCTGCTCTCCCTCGAATGCGGGTGCTCCGCGACTGAAGATCCAATCTCCCTCCCCCACCCACTTATCCCTAGGTCGCCCCTCTAATAACTAAAGGTAGCGTCCCCCTCCCCTCCTCCCCTCACCCATCCCATATCTCGGAGCTCATCACTCACTGATCTTCGCCATTCTCAGCCTTACGCTTTCCTTTGTCTCACCACGCCCTTACGACTCACTCTTCACGATCACCAAACGATGCTCAAGACAACCACGTTCGACGCCTGGGGCCGTACCCCTATCCCCCATGCCCCTCGAATCAACCCTCGTCCACTTCCCGAAGTCAGGTCCCCAGTGAGGATGCCGATTGCACCACCCCCCATGTCGTCGGCGAACCCGAGGCCATCGACGAACCCCCGCCGCCGACATTACGGGTCGACCGATGAACCCGGATATTCCTCATCGCTGGAATCTTCCTCTTCTGCAGCACGCACACGCCCCTCCTCCCAGGTCGTGCGAATGTCGCTAGCGCCTGCACCTGCGCCGCCACGGAAGGGAATCCTCAAGACAGGTGAGGGGAACCGACCCGAAGTTTCCATGATTTGCTGATGTAATCATATATTAATTATGATTAATTATGATTACAGGAGGTTCCGAGTCTTCGTCTTCAGGCTCAGTTGTCACCGCCATTAGGGCTCAGCTGATCCAGCAAGACCGAGACGGCTATGGGTCCTCTCCTGAACAGGGACCTTCGCTGAGAACATCCCAGGCACTCCTCAGCCGGTCATCAAAAAGCAAGCCCCCCCAAGTCACAAACCCCACGCGTACGTCCTAAGATCCGACGAGCGTGTAATCCGACGTCTGACTTTCTCCGCAGCTCCCAGTAACCCCAGTACGCCACCAGCAACGTTGCACTGGAAGCTTCTTCCTTTCGACGCCCAACGTTCAAAGGGGATGGTGAAGTTCGACTTTGCGCGCGAGGTCGACGAGATCGTCCTCGCCGAACCCTCACGCGGTTCGCGACCACTGAGCGTCCTTGAGCGGAACAAGTCGGCGGCCGACCCTGGCCTTAGAGAGATGGTCATCCACTGCTTGGACATCCCAGACTGGCCCGTGTACGTCTCGCGCCAGTCTGGCATCCGCTGTGTCGACGTCTTTGAGGCCATCCGTGACACGTTCAACGTAGTGTTGACGGCCACGGAACGTTCGATCCACCAGTCTCGCGTCAAAGACATCGAGAAACGCCTTCCGCCTACACCAGAGGGCACAAAGAAGGGTCTGCGTCGCCGCGATCTTCTCGATGGAAAAACGTTCTTCCTGGGGCTCGATTGGAGGACGTCTGACTCGCGTTATCCGAACGGATGCTGGTGTCTCAAAGTCGGCGCTGTATCTCCGTAGCGCCAAAAGTCATTCCCACGATCGAACCCACGGCTTCACTTGAATCCTTCCCTTCCGCAACCCATGATCGTCGGATCTATTCTCTGAACATGGTTGTCTCCCATTCTGTCTTCTCTCACGCCTTCTCTTTTCTTCTTTTCAAACCCTTCATTCGCATGCATGCAATACCCCCTCACCCGCAATCTTTGCAATCCTTCACGCGTCATGTCACTTTTGTTTTACTTGTTGTACTCCTTTTTCTGATTATCGTTATGGGTCATCTAGGGGACCAGTGTAGCTTCTGCTTTTGATTCCCAGCGCCGTAATTATTCAACCCCCCCTCATAGTTCTTGTAACTATACCGCTATCCCATGCTCTCGCGCTGGTCCCGGAGATGTAGTCGTACTTAGTTCCCGTACTTTGTCGCTTCACGGATGCCATATGACGCATCCCGAACGATCTGATCGTCCATGTTTACTACTGCTATTGTTGATACAAATAATCGTAACGTTACGAACATGGACATCATACGCTCGATCTGGAAAAAAAGGGTGGAAGAGAAGGGGGAGACGAGTTTGGGCCGATGAATGTGGGACAAAGCAAATGGGGACACAAAGCAAAGTGGGATGACTGTACTGCGCCTGCGCCCGCAGCGAGTCATTGTTGTTACGCCACCCTTCTCTCGTCCGCCTCGGCTCTTGCTCTCCTCCATCCAATCAATTCAATTAACAGGCACGGAACGGGTGGCCAAGCCGCAGCCACCTGTCCCTTGGCGCCTCTCATAAACAAACCATCCCGATTTATCGGAATATCCGGGGAGAAGGGATGCTTGCGGGAAACTGAAATCGATCGCGCGAAAATATCTTCTTCTATCTTTCGCATCGTGCTGGAGTGGTGGCGGGCACCAGACTGGGGGACCCAGGCTCGGAGGAGAAGAAGAGTGGGGTTTTATGGTGTGTTTGTAATTGAGATTAGTACGCGCCACCAACCACCACCACCACCAACTACGCCAGCCAGCTGCTCGGGGACGAACGTGATGTGGAGGAGAAGAGGGACCCGCAGGACCCCATACTGCTGTACTACTCGGTCCTGTCACCCATACTGCGTGTACTGTTCGTTGTATGCTTGGTACACGGGGTTGCACGGCTTTGATGGAGGGCGGGCGCTATCATTGTATCTCGGTTGTGATAGGTCGCGGAGCTCACGCCTTGCGCGCGTGTGAGTACGCGTGCTCGCTTGTTATGAAGCTGCACATCATCCACAGCACTGATGACCCGCTCCACAAGTGCACGCGTGCACTGTATGGATGGGACATGATCCATCCGAAGAGGTGTTGTCTCAGAACCATTTCTTCTCGAAAGGCGCTTACGGTATGGTATACACAAGCCATGGCTTAACGGCACGTGGGCCAATATCATGAACTCAGGTTGTTTTATAGAATGAAGGTAATCTTCCAAGGAAAGAAGAAAAGAAAGGGAACGAAGAGATTGCCCGGAGATGAACATATGCCCACGTGCGCGCAATATACACAGTTGGTTTGGGCGGGGGCTCCTGTTCAAGCTGACGCTCGCTAGCTTTGATGAACGACGGAGCGCCCTCTCTTCCACCTCTCCGAGAGCAAGATGAAAGGACTGTATACAGCATGGCCCTTGGGCCCGTTCTCGTGCCGTGAAATTGTGGGGTCAGCTTGCCTGCTGGTCATATAGAAGAGGGGAGGGAGGTGTTGTCATGTGTGTGAAGTGAACTAGAAACGTCTGATGGAAACAAGGAATAGCGCATAGAACAGAGGGGGAAAGATAAAAAGGGGGTTGGGGGAGAGAGGCAAGCCCTTGGTGCGTGTTGATGGGTTAGGTCTAGAGAAGGACCCAGAACCAAGACACAGGGTTCCAGAAACTGCGAATTTGTGCTTATGATCAGGACGGGAGCACACACGCCGTCATAGCCCTCAACCTTCTGCTGTCTTTTCGAACGCCCTCAAGGGTCTCGCCAGGGAATTTGACCCGTTTGACCCAGCATAAGCTTTTTCGGTTCTGTCACATTATCTTTTTTCTTTGATGCTATGCTCTTCGCGGCCTAGCTAGAGAAAGGCAGGGTGGGCAACGCCTCTGTCGTCTGCGGCGCGAAAAGGTCCCGCGTGACGGCCGGGTGTTTGCGGCGCCGAGAGAAGCAAGAGGTAGCCGGTACCCTGTACACACATTCGAAGTTCGCTCGAATTGGGGGAAGGAATGGGGAGCGTGTGAAAGAGGGGCCGAAACAAAAAATATTGGTCTATGTATGCGCGTAAGCATGCGTGTAATGAATGAAATTGATGAAGAATGAATGAAGTCGAGAATGAAGCCGATCCGAGAACAGGTCTGAGGGGTGGGAAGGGGGTCGTTGTGTGGGGTACGGGCAGCCACAGCCGGGGTTATGCATGTGCATGTATGCGTGCATACAGGACAGGCGGAAGCAAATACGCATGGAGAGAAGATGGCCATCAACCATTAACCCAGAAGCGTGTTTACTGGCGGGGGTAATTGAAGCGAACGGGGCGTGACGCCCGGGCAATGAGGTAGGCAAAGGGTTCGATGGCTCCGGGGGAAGACAGGACGAAAGGCTAAAACCTATAGTTAGCTAGGGCGTATTAAAGGAGACAAAAGGGCGAGCAGGGCCCGGTAAGCGGGTATGGTGGCAGGGTTTGTCGACGAAGTCGGAGTCGGACACCGGAGTCGGACATGTCGAATCTTCACTTAGTCTTTGGACCGTCGTCGTGTCGGCATGTAGTGATCGGTCGACATACGCGGAAAAGCTTGGGTGGAGGTGGAGGTGGAGACCTGACTGTAGTGGTCAGTGGGTCCTTCCGGTTATGCTACCTGACGGCAGACGGTTGAATCAGAAATGGCCGTGCATCCAACTCCTTTCTGGAAAGGAAAGACGGGAGGGGAAGGGGCTGAAGGCCCTAGGCTAGTCTGGGTGGGCGGCGTGAAGTGAGAACTCGAATGAGACCTGTTTTACTTTTCTTGTAAGATCGAGGTTGTTTGAGAGTGGGATGCGCCGCAAGGGGATAGATCAACATTGTTGATAATTATTACATAAGCAGCAGACGCTGGATCCAGCAGCGAGTTGTCCGTTGTCCGCTCGGCTAACGAAAAGGCAAAGTACACGTTGCGATTAAATATATTGGAGATGCCCCTAAACGTCCTTCTAGTAACCGTACTGTACTGGTCACCGGTCAACTCTCGGATCTTGAGCAAGCAGGCCAGCAATTGAGTCTTTGCCAACTTGATTCCGACGAGAAGTTTGAATTTTTTCTTTCTCCTCAATGTCACCTCTCGGGGATGGATGCTTCTTGGTGCCGTGCGGTGTTCTGATGGAGTGCAGTGCAACCCTGCATTCTAGGTTGAACGTTGGATCCGCTCATCCCTTAATTTCGAGTCCGTATCGCCTGCCAAGGCCACATGCTACGTACGCTTGATAACCATCGGCGATCTCACTATAATCAGGGGGTTTGTCAAGCAGAGGTTAGCCGGCTCTGAATCTGTCATCTGTATCGTGTCATCAGGATACCCTAGCGTATCTCATTCGACTGTACAAAAAAGAACCATTACACCAGACCATCACCCACTATGAGTACAGTGATGACAAAAAGCCAGTCCAACGAACGAACTAAGTACCTTTCAAAACCATGAAACCCTCGAGGGAAATCGTTCGTACTGTAGCATACAACTACAACAAAAGGGGGGAGGGCTGAGGACAATCGACAAACTTACACCTCCGCATTCTCCACATTCTCCGTATTCTCCGCTTGAGCTGGTTTGACGCAAAGCCGCCGATGCTCTTCCCAGTCCTTGTGCTGATGCTCGGCCGAGCAGTACTTGACCAGCTTGCATTTGCTACAAATCTGTCCACGCACCACCGGACGCGCCGCATCCACGCTCCCACTCCCGCCTGCGCTCGTGGACGAGGACTCGCTGCCCTCCCCGACGCCAGCCCCGGCGCCGCCGGGTGCGTCTTCCGAAAATGCGACGTCACAGTCGATCCAATTGCACATCTCTCTCGCGCGGATGCGCCGAAAGGGACCGCGCCTGCGACCGCGCTTCAGCGGGAGCACCGCTGCCCCATCGAGGCCATGGCGTGGGAACCGGATCATCTCGCAGTCCTCCGTGCAGCAAGGGTTCGGACACCCTGAGGGGAAATCGAAGAAGATGTCGGCGGCAGGCACGAAGAGCGGGTGCGTGAAGAAGATTTGCGAGTAGGACGTCGTCTGGTGCGAGAAGAGCACTATGAATGGCGGACGCCGCTCGTGCAGGATCGCGCGGAAGATGAGGTCGATCTGCGGGAAGCAGGGCGTGCGGCGCTGGAGCTCGAGCGTGTGTTTGAGGCGCGCATCTATATATGCCGGTAGTCGCCCAGCCCGTGGGGGACGAGAAGTGAGCAAAGGCTGGATACTAACGGGGATAAGGTGAGCGTTATCTGACTTACGTCGATGTTGTATTTCCCGCTCCATGTCGTGCTTAACCGTCTGGCCGAATGTATATTGGCACACAAACTTGAAGTATTCCGTGGCGGCATCCATTTCTGTCCGCTTCATATCGGTTACAATTATAAAGATATCGTCGCAGCCGTGGTCGTGCATGCCCCGCAGAAGCATAAGTTCGGGGAGCTAGGAGTGTTGGGGTCAGAATTTTTGCCAGTACCCGACGACTGAGAGTCGCGCTGTGCCACACACTCACCATCGTGAATACCACGGGCATCATGGAAAGCTTCCTATCCTGCATCGAGCGATGATGATATACATGCGTAGTCCAGGTACGGTCGAGGGGTATGAGTCGCGCGGTGTCGACTGTACGCATGAAGATGTTCTCTGGGACGAAGTCGCCCTTGCTCCAAGCGAGCAGCTGGTCACCCCCTCGGAGCGAGCGCAAAGCCGAGTGTCTGCGCTCGCGCACGCGCAGGAACCAGTCCCAGTACGCGTCGTTGCGGTGCTCGAGCCACTTGTCGATCAGCACGTCGGTCGCGTCGTGGTCGAGCGTCTTGCAGACGAGTTCGCTCATCGAGAGGCTCGGCGGCTGGAGCGGGGAGTAAAAGCGGGACTTTTTCGTCGTCGTCGGCGGCGGCATGTTGTCGAGCGAGAGGAGGAAGGGCCGTTTTGTCGTTGGATCGTTGGGTTGGATTGGACGACGTCGGGAGGTGGTGGTGCGTGCGAGGTTTTGGGTAAATTAATTAATTGCGCGAAAAAAGCGTCCGAGGCAGGTCCAAGCCAAACTGTCGCGTGCGTAACCGATAAGATTCGTGGCTGTACAATTATCAACTAATCATCCTCATTTTAGTTCAAACTCATTTCCGTGCAGACAATTAATTGTACAACTAATCGTACATCGCGCATTCAACAAGAGAGATCCTATGCAACAGTAATTACACACAACAGGCCAAAGTACGTCTATATACACCATGCTATACATCCCTGCGTATCTTTGATCAGTCCCCCACAAAATATCTCAGTCGAGTGATTCAGAACGAAAGTCGTTCGCCTACTACCTTGGCTGCTCCCTCTGCGAGCAAAATCAATTTGAAGGGACCCTCAGGGAATGGATTTCGTATGTGGCACTGTTGACAAGCCCACGGTACATTCGCGAAGCAACGACTGTCATGCTATCACTGCGCAACAAAGCGTCATAGTCAGTCAAGTGTACGTAACTTTTGGGCTCACGCCTACCCACCACCGGGGATCAGGAATATCTGCGGGCGTTGATTTGACGCCGAGATTAGCTTATTCATACCTTATGACATCAACCAACGCACCGAATTCATTCGAGCTTCAGAATAAGATCCCCGTGGACACGTCACTGGCCGCCTTGAGGAAGATAGAAGAGTTACTCACTATTCAAATTCAAGATTAAGAAAATCTGGAGGCTGACCATTAGGTACACATGCAAGATGAGGGGAAGCAAAACCACTAAATAATACGCACCACAGGGGGCACTTCGATAAGTGTGTAAAGTACAATCCATGCCAAACCCTAGTGATCAGCATGAGTGCAATGAAATGCTTAAAGTGGCCAGTTTCCCCGTTTTCAGAGTGCTTACCTGCCTGTACAAGAGCCACCAAATGGTACTTCTGTCGTGGACTCCATGGCGTTCTTTCCAGCGCAAGACGCCGGAGGTCATGAGCGCAAGCAGAACAATATCGTTGATAAATATGGAGAAGACGAGGATTCTGGTGCGCCCATGATGCCCACCCGTACAACTAGGGGCGGCAGTATTGGCCCAGTGCCCGCGCGCTGTGACACTAACTGACTGGCTGGTTCAGAAGACACGTACTAGAGGTACGAAGAAATAGATACAAACGGTAAGTGAGCACAGCAGCATTTGTGAGCCAAGACGCATACGCAATTGCGATCACAGCCTTGTTTCTTTCCCAGAGTGCGCACCTGAGAGCGCCATGTTGTTCGAAGCAGATCGGACGCGAGCAGAATAGGCCTGGCTTACACGCGTAGAATCACCAAGACTGATGCAAACAATACAGACAGTGATGCGAATATCTGAGTAGCCACCTCACGCTAAGATGATGGATAGAGGCACAAGAGCGTCTTACAAAAGACAAAGAGAGCAAAGCCTGAGAATGAATGGCTTAGCCCGGGCCTCATTCCCATATAAATGGCATAGGTGCCGGAATTTCCGTACCTGACAGTTCATCTTGTGCGGTGTGTCGAAGGTCAGAAACTCTACTATAACTGTGCCTAAGGCGGACCAACGACAGCCCATGTAAAACTAGTAGAGTATGGTATGAAAGTCATCTATCCTTGACGAAGTTGAGCGATAACCTGAACTTACTGGGTATGAGAGTATAAACTTGCGCTTTTGCATAATGACAGAGTATTCGTAGTCTAGGTTCACGACGAACTCCCAGCTGGTGAGAGGCGAAACATTGAGTCAGAAATTCAAAAGATGTGAAGGGAATGGCATACATGTACATCCCGGCCACGACATGGTCAAGCTTGATGTGAGCAACTGTCACAGAGTCTAAGTCACTAGACTTTCATAAGATTGTGGAGAAAGGCCGGACTCGTTGCCGCAGATTGGTGGGCTGGATTGCGCCAGTTGGTCATCCTATAGGTTTGAACAATCAAAGAAGTAAAGAGTTTAAGGGCAGAGGGAGAAATAGAGAAGTTGAATGCGGGATAGGTCGTCCCAGTGCGCAATACTTAAGCGAGTACGAGCCTAGGGCCATGGAGATCCAGGACTGGGGACTAAATGAAAACCCGAGAACAGCGCGCAGCGCAGAGGAGTACTCTATGACGGGCGGTGAATAGATCTAAAACGCCGGTGTTCAAGTTGGCACAGTACGGATGACACTGAAAGGAGAACACAGGCTCCGAGTTACGGAGCATGAGTGGCTCAGGAATGAACTGGATAAGGTGAGCAGAAAGCATTGACACTTAGTGACTAGCCTTTGCAGGAGTAAGATAGGAGTCTGGGACGGCGGCTGGGCCGTGGCATGATTCGTATCAACTTATTAAAGCCTTCAATCATTGATAACGTACGTCTGTGAGTTACCAATATTAATGCAGTGTCTGATGTATTGGTCACATGTATTCATATTCATGTTTCAAGGTCATACTAGCCCTTCCGACTGCGGCGCGGCGAGTGCATAAGCCTATGCTCTGATATGATGAAAGACTAGGACACAGGGGAGTAAGGGCTAAGCAACTGCCAAGACTGGTATTTGCAGTACGACCAGAGATGAGGCCAACTGAAATGGTTACGTGCAAGCGTGATAACATTCGTGGCAGCAACCTAATCATTTTCCGTTTCTTTTCAGATTAGTGTATAACTGTCGCAAAATGCAGTTCCGTTATCAAAGAGCTTACTAGGTCCCACAGGAGTCAAATATAACGGTTGATCTCCATCTATATCAATAACTCGGGAAAAGCATCGTATAGATACTAGTATTTGGTCAGGCGATACCCCTCTCAGCAATTCTTTCTTGAATCGCGAGCCCTTCGCATATTACCCTGTCTGCGCCCTCTGCGGGGCGACACGATTTTAGGGGACCGCGACATTGTTGACGACAGTGTCAGCGACGCTATTGGCAAGCCCTAGGTATATTCGCGAAGCACCAATCGTCATGGCGATCACTACGTGACAAAGTGATATGGTCAATAGAATACACATAAGTTCCGAGCCACACAACCCACTCACCCCCGGGAATCAGGAACATCTGTGGGCGTTGGTGTGATTGCTACATTTAGCGTATCTATCAATCATGAAACGCACCATGTCCATGTGATCTTCAGAATAAGATCACTATGAATACGCGGCCTTGAGCTAGATAGCTAGATGGAAGGGTTACTCACCATTCAAATTCAAGATAATGAAGACCTGAAGGCTGGCCATTAGGTACACACGCAAAACATGCTGAAGGAAGACTACTGGATAAAAACGCACCAGAGGAGGTACCTCGGCGAGCGTGAAAAATACGACCCATGCCAAACCCTGATAGTCAACATGAGCGATATGACCGAGTGGCCACTGCCCCGGCTGCGGAATGGGAAGGCTTACCTGCTTATACAAGACCCACCAGATACTACCCTTCTCGCGGGCTCCTTTCCAGCGCAAGATGCCGGAGAGCATAAGTGCGACCAGAACGAGATCGTTGATAAATGTGGAGAAGATACCGACTCTGATGTTCGAGATATGATCAAACGCACAGCCGTCATCAGTCCAATGCCCACGGGATTTGGCTGTGACTAAATTAGATAATTCAGAAGACCCCATCCTAGATAAACGAAGACATTGATATAAACCATGAATGAGTAAAGTGGCATTTGCGAGCCAAAACACCGCCACTGTTGCAATAACAACCTTGTTTCTTTCCCAGAGAGCGCACCTGAGAGTTGCATGTTATATGAAAGGTACGGTTACTGGGCAAGCCTTACTCACACGCGTAGAATCACCAACGCTGATGTGAACAATATTGACAGGGATGCGAAAGTCTAAGTAGCCACCTCAAGCTGAGATGACGCAAAGAGACTCGAACGTGTCTTACAAAGACCAAGTAGACCAAACTCTAAGAACAAGTCGGTCTCCCATGGCCGTAGAAATAGCACAGGAACCAAAAGTATAGTACCTGGCAGTTCATCTTGTACGTTGTGTCCAGGAGCAGGAGCTGTCCTATGACGGTGAATAACGCGCACCAACGACATCCCATGTAAAACTAGCGGACTGGGCATGAAGTCATCACGAGCTAGATGATAACTTGGACTTACTACGGATGAGAGGACCAATTTACGCATTCCCATAATGACAGAGTACTCGTACCCTAGGTTCAAGACGAACTCCCAGCTGGTTCGAGGTGAAATTATCAGAAATCCAGTGATCGAGGGTAATGGCGTACATGTATAGGCCAGCCATGACATTTGTGAACTTGATGAGAGGGACTATCAAAGGCTAAGCCACCAGACTCCCATGAAACTGTGGCAAAAACGGACGCATTGCTGCAACGTCGCGGGCGGAATCGTACCAGTTGGTCATACTGTAACTTTGAGCAATCGACGCGGTAAAAAAAATTGGAGGTGGACGAAATAGAGGAGGAAAAGTTGAATGTGGGATAGCTCGTCCAAAATGCGCCATACTTAAGCAAGTACAAGGCCGCGGAGATCAACGACCGAGACTAGGTGAAAAGCCGAGAACGGCACATCAAGTTTTACTGGTGGTCTGACTGACTGTGATCATGAGCCAAGAAGTTTGAAGTGCGGGCTTTACCAAATCCAAGAAGCGCTTCTTCCAATGTGAATGGTAATGGTAAATCTAGAAATGTCGATGCTGTCATGATGAGGCTGTTCTGAACAAAGAACACCAGCGCCACTGGTGGGTGTTGACGCCTCAGTTTCATCCGAGCGGCTTATTCACCTAAAACTCAGGTTTCATCCAGGTCTTGAAGTATATTCCGGAGGCATGACGGCCCGAGAATATTTGAATACAGAGATACTGGGGGCTGGCAGAAAGCACAAAGAACCTGGAAATGTAAGATGTTTATGATGCCAAGCTGAGATTGAAATCTGCCACGATATCGTTTAGAGCCAGAATCATTCCTTATTAATAACGTACGTCACTCGTACGTCTCTCCGTGAACCATTATGGGACAAGAAGCCGTCGCTTTGGGCATCCACAGTGGTTTGTTTCAGAAGTCGGATGTTGCATGTGTTGCATGGTGTGACAGCTATAGCGTTTTACCGGACCACGGACCGTAGAAGTGAACGTCGGTACTGATACAAGGCACGAAAGTGCCAAATACATGCCCCACCCGACAAGACATCTTTGGCAGGAAACTGAAGTGTGACAACGATCGCGAAATGAGGTTACTGGAATGATATGATGTCAGTGCATTATTCATGCACCGCGCTGTCACGGTGTCGATGAAAGTCGCAATGAACGTCAGTGTGAAAATTTACCAGTACAAAAGTAAATGGCACGTTGAGAAACAGGGGCCACAGGGGCACCAATATAAAGTATTACGATGCCTGTGGCTGAGGAGGGACGGTGCAGCGAAGCGAAATGGCTACCAGTGTGATGCAAGCATGGTACTAAAGCGTGATTATCCATAGTACCAAATGAGAGCTTGAAGGCGAGGACGGGCCGCGGGCAACTGAGGGCTGGATACCTGCTGATGAAGGCGAATATGGGGGCCTACAGGCTAAAACGTTTAGGGAAGAGGTGAGAATGAATCTGGAAACGAACCTGAAGGAATCCCGCCACGTCGTTCATTTCTGTTGGCCCCATATCCGGGATAGCTTTAAAGGCACTGCACTTATCACAGTTTCATCATGAACAATGGGTCCCATTAGTACGGTGTTTGCTCATAGCGAATTCAGACAAACCCACTCATGTGGTAAATCGTCCCCCCCCCCCCC
>QFEY01005796.1:0-23244 GCA_003316435.1 Russula virescens | reverse complement strand
ATCTCAGCACGCAAGCTCTGCAAGAAAATCCCTCTCCTAGGCGTTGTCTTAGGGGGGAGGGACGGCGTATTAATCTCGCCTGAGAAAGATCCACAAACGCAGACAGACATAGATGCACTATTCACATCTCCCAATAAGATCGGGCACGCCAGAGCATACGCTGATCGTATTAAGTTCACCCCACCGGAGTTGCGCGGCGATCTTCATAGCCACGCTCTCGACCAATGGAACACCTTACAGACTGGACTGGAGACACAGCCCACTACTCGCCCTGAACCTTTGCCAGCAACACATCCAGCTATTTGGAGACGCTGGCTGCGCGAGAAACGACTAGCGGAAGACAGCTTCCGATACATAGGAATCCCCTTAGTTGGGAAAGGCTATCAGAGCGCTCACATCGAGGGCAATCGTGCTCTCCTAGCGTTCCTGCCCCTGAACATCAAAGGGACAGCCATACGCAGTGGCCCTCTTCGAGCCAATTTCCTTTCAATAGCCGCAGCACTGCTAGGTGTACCGCAAAGATATGAGCAAGTACTGGCCCAAAACTATTCACCCATTTATCAGATCAGACGCTCCGATCCTTACGAGGAGGCCCAATTCGGCGCCACACATAAGATAGGCATTGAACAAGTGGCCAAGTTCCTGGCCTGGAGCAGAGTATCCCCCGCAGAAGCAGAGCAGTGGCGCCCTTGGGCTACTGCTTACATCGAAATGGACCTCAAAGATCACCCCACTAGTCTCTACGCGCCAATTCTGGAGCAAGCAAGAGACCTGGCCTGTAAACGTATCACCGAAAACCCTGCATGGGTTCTTAGCTCAGTGCATGTGGACGCCCCAGGGAATTATAACCCTGCCCTCGAGCAATCCCGGGCAGCGAAAGACCCCCAGTCCTTGGCGCCCAAACATAGCACAGATACCAGCACATCCGCGCCCATCCATCATCAGCCCAGAGCGGAGTCCCCGTTACCCATTACAGACCCATCAGATCCCGTCGAGGACTTCGCCCAAACCCGCACCACCATCCTAGACGAGGAAGAAATCGTCCAATTCCATGGATGGGGCGATGAGGACGAGGACACTAAAATGGGCCCGGGCTAGGACAAACAAAAAAGACCATTACCGTATGACCCACAAGGGGTCAAATGTAGCTGTATCCCTAAGTCTTGTGCTCGTGTACTCCTGACCATGTACTCTTAAAAATGCCAACCCATCGATGTTGGCAACACAAAGTTATCCTATTCCTTTTATTCTATTTCCCCTGAGCTTGTTCTCGTGGGGGAGGGTGTAAGGCGGCCATATATGGACGCCTTACAATGTGCTACAACTGCGAGAGCAAGAGAAGTTAGCCAGTAAATGCATGGCCACTATACGGCCGGTGTGGCCCGTATAGGGACAACGTGAGTGGGTAAGCGGTCCACACGGACCGGCCCTATGCCCATATTGGGCAAAGACCGATACATACACACCGTGGGGCCATTTGGGCAACGCGGATCAAACCCTCAAATGCACACTGAAACCAGTGTGCCCCAAATATATCCCATGCTAATGAGAACCAAAAGAGAGAGTTAAAGTAGTGATAATACTGAAAGGATTATCGCTGCACGTACATTCCGCGCCAGAGGCACAGGTGGCCCGGCCTGCTGGGCTTGGCCGTATAGTGTCTGAACGCGCGCGTTGGCCTTGCAACGCGGCTCGAGCGTTGCACACCGAAAGCTGGCAGCACGCCCTGATGGGACGGACTGCCCCAAATACAGAAGGACCCGATAAGGTCCCCAAAAGAGCCCTGAAACACAGGGCACGTACAGTGAGTGATCGGAAGATCGCCAGGAGGATTGGGGACCGCTCGGAGATGTACTTATGTAGAATTAGGGTAGAAATGTCTTGTATATAAACTGTAGGCTCTCTTAGACAGAGGGCAGACTTACCCCTCTACGTAGCCTTGTGCAATAAACCCCAACAATTTGGCTGGTTCAGTTGCCTGACGTTCTTGAGGAGTTTTCAAGTCTCAACACCTTTATTATCTATCTACTAACACTTGATACGCTAGAGCTACGCTCGTGTATAAAGTGTTACACCTTACCAGCCAGCTTGTTCGTTGCCATCTGCGAAGGTTGAAGGTTGCCAGATTGTCTCCCACTTTGAACGGAAGCCCAGGCTTTCCGACTTAGTATATTCCCAGGCCACAATCGCCATGGCAAAACTGACGGCACGGTTTGAACCAACGCGATGCGGTCTATTGATAGGTTTTAAGTGACTCTTGAAAGGAAGGGGTTTCTGACCTGTGAGTCTCTCATTCTTTTCGCGCGAGTATGTTCTTCAACGTTTGCTTCGGGGCTATTTCTCACGAAGGACATCTCGTTTCCCATCCTCCCCATCCGGCGTCCCTTGCGCGCTGGCCACCAGCCCGCCCAACTTCTAATCGCCGTGCCTTTTCCCCTGCCAAGTACGCCTCATCCCTCTCCGTGTCCAAGGCATAGACGATTCTCCTTCCATTGCAACGACCTGTTGTCAATTATGGGCTTCTACGCGGCCATGAATTTCGACTAGGCAGGCAGTTTGAGTCGAGGCGCCCTGGCTGCCGTCTCCAGACAAACTCACAAATGCGCGCCAAAAGGCTATCTCTGTTGTCCTGGCCTTGCCGTCCGCTGGGCATTGCGCCCACCGCAATTTTGTTACACCAGGGTGATGGGTGTGGGGTAGCAACTTATCGCTGGAGGCAATAGAGGCTCGACAGGATGCTTGGCTTGTATGCAGGTAATTCACGTTCCATTCGGTTTGGGTCAGTGCACGAAGGCAACTTCGATAGCTAAGTTTGGATTACCCATTTTACTTGTTTGTCTTGTGCCTGGTGCTAAGCCTAGACGATGTACCTTTGTCCCTGGAAAATGACCAGGGTTATATCGTTCGGTCCGATATTTGTTGGCTCTCGCTAGAAGATAGCGAGTTTGAACTAACATAACGCGGTCCAAAGTCTGATCCGGGAGTGGAATCCATCCAGGACAATACGGCTGCAACTGGATCGAACCCGTCCATCTAATTGGTGTGAGAGATAGCGACAAGGCTGCGGAGTCAGAACTGTGAACACAGGCTCTATTGAGGAAGCTGGCATGATAATCAAGACATAAGAATGGATTATATAACATACAACAAACTATTCATAAAAGGTGAAACGGTAGGGATAGTACGAGGAGGGAGAAAAAGGTGCCAGCGGGAGCTGACGGAAATGAGAGTATCATACAACCGTGACCAGTTTCGTGAGGCGCACAGAGCAGAGGCACCGTAATCACGCAGCGCGTGTTTGGTATGGAGAATGAAGGGTACAGTACGTGCCGTGACTATCTATCATCCTTTGGGTTGTGATTGAATGTCAAGCCGTGTTAGTTATGCAGGGAGTGGAAAGGGATGTTAGCGCTGCCAGGGCTGGACAAGGACAGGGTGATTAGTTAGCTGTCTCGCAGTAACAAATGATTTAATGGCGTCCTGCACAGGCCCAGACGGCCGATGTCCTTCTAATGAAAGATTCCGCAGCGCGGGCAACGTTTCCATGGCCATTGCCCCCGTGAGGTCTTTCAATGAGGCTGTAACACTGTTCACCAGCCCCTCTGACACAAAGAGACTCTCCACTGAGATGAGAAGGCGGAATAGCTCTAGCCATTGCGACGGATCCATGTCCGGGCACGCTATAAGAAAGCGAGACTCGCGAAGCTCGAAATAGCTGACATGGGAAAGGAGAGGCAATTGTTGACTGAATATCTGTGTCATCGATGACAATTGCCTATCTAGCCTTTCGCATTTAATTCCTAACTCGAAATGACTTTGTGACCAAAGGACGATCTTGATTAGCCCAGTGCCAAACTCCATGAAAGCTTGTGTGGCCTCTTGTCTAAGACCGATGAAGTTGCGGAGTTGCGAAAGGTCAAAGACGAGGTCCATGAAGAATGTTACGGTGAGCGATTCGAGTTGGGGCGTATCAATTCGAGCGACGAAATCTTCGAAGTACTCGCTAACTCCATTAAAGTGATGATTAGTGAGAGCGGGGAGCACTGCGCGTTTCATAGGAGGTGGGCCTATTTGGACAGGTCGAGATAGAGGGGATCGGAATCCAATGCGAAGTATGTCAAGATTGGGTAACGCGGCCAGGCAAGTGG
This sequence comes from Russula virescens, assembly GCA_003316435.1. Lineage (NCBI taxonomy): Eukaryota > Fungi > Basidiomycota > Agaricomycetes > Russulales > Russulaceae > Russula > Russula virescens. The sequence continues at coordinate 19,096 of QFEY01005796.1, read as the reverse complement.
CCATCGACTCGGGTGAAATGTAACCGGAATGGCGAATATCGGAAAGACAAAGGGATTCGATTTGAGTGGAAGACAAGATAAATTTGGGGAATGTTGGAAATGGAAAGGCCTGTAATGAGAAACGATACTAGATGTGGAGCGGATCCACCCAAGAATGTCTCGGGAAGCACCGGCATCGACACCGAGTTGGAAGGGGAATAAATACTGAAACGCGTTAAAACCGGAAATGGGTCGTGCATCGCAGTCATCAACCTTTCCAACGCAGAGGTGTTCATATAATCGTAGATATAGATGACAGATGTACGATCCCGGCGTTCAAGCACCGCCATGATATTTTCCAGTTGCTCATCGCCCAGTATCGGATCGATGACAGATAGGTCAATCGGAAAGGGTGGCCAGATATCCAGCAACCTCCTCGTGGGTGTGCTAGGGTAGCAGACAAGTCGCAGGTCCAGACGGCGAGGTGATCCAAAGATGATATGTCGCCATCTTCGACATACATGTATCAGCGTCATCCAGCGCCACGTAAGGCCGAAATGACATATGTGATCTTCTTTGCAGAAAGTAAATATTTCGAGGAGGACATTATCAGGGAGTATGTCGACCATCACCTGGCCTATGATACATTCGACGACTCAGCGGTTATTGTGGACGCCGTGAAAGCAAAAATACCAACTTTGAGGTCGCTTTTCACAAGTTCCTTCTCCCTCGATGTGTAGCGCAGAATGCCCTAGACCATCCATCACGGTACCTTCAGAGAGGTCATCGCACAGATTCGAGATGCCGGTAGTGCTAGGAAATACAACAACGTCGGTCAATTCAAACATAGGGACTGCCAATTTCCCGGACATACTTGCGAGAGATCATTGCGAAAGAGGCTGAGGGCTCGGTGTTGGAATATGATGTTGAATCGTTTGTCTACGAGCGGACTTTGTATGAAATGCGGGATGGACATGTTGTGACGCCCGACTCCTTAACAGAGGGTGACTAAGCAGCTGTATACTTTATCGCTCGCTCCGCTCATACCTCTCTCGCCCTACACCTCTCTGCTCCGTATTTGCATCTACAACCTGGCAGTTCGTCCATCACCTCCTTGCATTGGCGAGTACTGTGGGGTGAGTCCGGTAGTGGACAAACGGACAAGCATCCATCTTTTTACCGCGCAGCTTGTCAGTTGCCATCTGCGACTCGGGATGGCTGCCAGATCGTCTCCCACTTTGAACAGAAGCCCAGACTTTCCGACTTGGTATATTCCCAGGCCACAATTGTGACGACAAATTGACGGCAGGATTCGAACCAACAGAGCGCGGCTTATTGATATATTTGAGCGACTCTTGAAAGGGGTGGGGGGTTCTTGACCGGTTAGTCTCTTATTCATTTCGCGTGTGTTTGTTCTTCAACGTTTGCTTCGAGGCAATTTCTCACGACAGACATCTCGTTTCCCATCCTTTCCGTCCTCCGTGTCCAAGGCATAGACGATGCCTTTTCCATTACAACGACCTGTTGCTAATCGTGGACATCTACGCTGTCACGAGCGCCGACTAGGCAGGCAGCCCGAGCCGACTGTGTCTCAGTTGGTGCGCTCTGGTCACCGTCTCCAGCAATCTCACAAATGCGTGCCAAAATGCTGCTGCGGTGTTATCCTGACCTTGCTATCCACTTGGGCGTCACACCCACCGCAATTTTGTTACACCGGGGTGATGGGTGTGGGGCAGAAACTATCGCTGGGGGCAATAGAGGCTCGACAGGCTGCGTTGTAAGCGGGGAATTCAAATTCCATTTGGCTTGGGTCGGTTCACGGAGGCAACTAGGTGAGTCCTCATCGGAGATTGGGGATGTTTTTCGATAGCTAAGTTCAGATTACCCATTTTACCTGGTTGTCTTGCGCCTGGTGCTAAGCCTAGACAGTACCTTTGTCCCTGGCAAATCACCAACCTGATTTCGTTCGGTCGCGATATTCGTTGGCTCTCGCTGGAAGATAGTGAGTCTGGTCTAGCATGACGCCATCCAAAGTCTCATCTGGGAGTGGAACTCATCCAGTATCGCGAACTGGACAGCATCAGTTTTGGCCCTCGGCAAGGCGGACGTGAGCGATCAGTCAAAGGAGACAATTCAAATGCAAGCAGGAAAAGGAAAAGGAAAAACCATTCGCAAGAGAGGGATGCCGCGTGACACTGGTATAATAGTTTTGGACGAGGAGCAATCGGCGATTATGAGCCAGATACAGAAATTGAGGTCCCTTGTGGGAATGCCATATGAGTATGATCGCTCGATATTCGCTGGATATTAGTACAGTATACCACGTATGAGTCTTCTACAGGTACAACCGCAACCGGATCGAACCCTTTGTTTGATTAGTGTAGGCTGTAGCCACGAGTTACTGACTTAAACCCTAAAATCAGAAGCTCAATTGTTAGGGCCGCCAACGACACGATCCAGAGATATACAAGCAGATGAATGAGGCATGTGATATAACGAATAATCCTTCAATGACAGAATAATGGGCACAATACCGGGAAGGGTAGAGACAAAAGTGAGTGCCGGGGGAAATGAGAACATCGTACAACCGCAATGAGTTTCATGAAAGTAAGGTGGGACCAGATGATGATGGGCTCAACAAAAGTAGTCGGTAAAAATAGGAATGCAGGGTGATAGTAATGACGCAGATTGTGCTTGGCACGATGAATGGAGAGCAATCTACTATCCGCCGAGATTGAGCACCAAGCCCTACCAGTCACACAACCAGGGGTGGGCGACAGTGGAAAGGGTTGTTAATGTTCCCATGGTTGGACAACGACGTGCTGATTGGTTAGATGTCTAGCGGTAACGAATGGTTCAATGACGTCCTGCACAGGTCCAGACGGCTGAAGCCCTCTAAATGAAAGATTACGCAGTGCAGGCAATATTTCCATGGCCATTTCCCCCGTGAGCTCATTCAAAGCGGCTGCAACACGGTGCACCAGCCTCTGCGAAACGTAGAGACTCTCAACAGAGGTAAGAAGGCGGAATAGTTCTAGCCACTGCGAGGTGTCCATGTTTGGATCATCTTCCCACCCAATACGAGTATTACGGGGCTCGCGAATCTCGAAACGTTCGACGTGAGAAAGGAGATGCAACTGTTGGCTGAATATCTGCGTCATCGATGACAGTTGCCAATCTAGTCTATCGCACTTGATCCCCAACTCGAACCGAGTTTGTAGAGTTTCTGTTTCAAAAATGATCGTAGTTATCACGCCAGTAAACCACATGCTAGCTTGATTGGGCTTTTCTGTCAGTGTACGATTGATGAAGTCGTGGAGTCGTCGGATGTTAAAGATGAGGTCCATAAAGAACGTTACAGCGAGCATGGAGAGTCGGGGTGCATCTATTCGAGCGACGAAGTCTTCAAAGTATTCGCTAGCTCCACTGAAGGAAAGGGATATGACTTGAGGGAATACCGAGCGTGTAAAGGGAGGTGCGGTCATTTCGACAGGTCGAGATAGAGGAGATTGGAATCCGATGGAAAGGTGTCTAAGATTGGGTAACGTGGCCAGGCAAGTGGCCATTACCTGGGGTGAAATGTGACCAGAATTTGGAATGTCTTCAAGAAAAAGGAATCGGATTTGAGTGGAAGACAAAACAAAGGTTGGGAATGTCGGAAATGGAATGCCCCGTAATTCGAACGTGTCCGCATGTGGGGCAGATCCGCCCAAGAATGTCTCCTGAAGTATTGGCATCAACACCGACTTGTTCCTTGAAATAAGTTTGCATAGTGTTAAAACCGGAAACGGCTTGTCCATCGCAGTAATTGATGTTCCCAATGCAGAACCACTTGTATCATCGTGGATATGGATGAAGGATATACGCTCACGGCGTTCAAGTGCGGCCACGATGTTTTCTGAACATTCCTCATCCACAGCACGATCGATAACGGAGTCGATGAAGATAGGGAAGGGTGGCCAGATATCCAATAACTTCCTCACGGGCGTTTTATGGGAGCAGACAAGTCGCAGGTCCAGACGACGAGGAGAAGCAAAGATAATATGTCGCCATCTTCGACATTCGTGTATCAGCGTTATCCAGCTCCATGTGAGGTTGTCACTAGATGTGGGATCATCTTTGAAGAAATGAAATGTTTCAAGTAGGGCATTGTCGGGGAGCAGGTCGATCATCACCCGATCTATGACGCATTGGATCAGTTAGCCGTCGGTGTGAACACTGCAATAGGAAAAGCTTGAAACACCGACTTTCAGGTCGCTCTTTGCAAAGCCCTTCTTCCTCAAGGGGTACTATAGAATGCTCAAGACTATCGCCAAGATTCAAACCGGTGCCAGTGGTACTAGGAAATAAATAAAAATGTCAGTCACCTCAGAAATGAGGACTGTCAGTTTACCAGACATACTCAGGCTTGTGAGAGGTCATCGGTGAAGAAACTGCGGACTCGGTGCTGGAACATGAAATTGAGTTGGCGGACACGCCACAACGACGCGACTTTTGTTTCTCATCCGATGTGACTAAGCTGCTCTACCTACACCTCTCCTCTCCGTGTGGGATTCATCACAAAGCAGTTTTCATCTACGACCAGGTAGCCCGCCCATTGCATTCTTGCTTTCACAAGTACTGGCGTAGGGTAAGTCTCGCTGATACAAACACCTTTCCGTTTGCTATGCAGCTAACCATTCGCCACCTGCCAAGTTCGCGAGGTCGTCTCAGCCATTTTTGAACAGAAGCCCTCGCTTTCCGACTCACTATATTCCAGAATCGCGATGACAAATCGACGGTACGGTTCGAACCAACACATCGATGCATTTTTCAGCAAATCTTGAAGGGGGCTATTGGCTGGTGGTAAGTCTCATTCTTTCCGCGTGACTGTCGTTCAACATTTGGTTTGGGACCATTTCTCTTCAAAGACGTCTCATTTCCCGTCCTTCCCGTCTGGCGTGGCAGGCTGGCATGCCCAAATGCCGACCGCCGTGCTGTCTTTGCAAACAGTACCCTTCATCCCAGTCGAGATCAAGGCATGGACGACCCCCCGTCTGTGGTAACGGCCTGTTACTAATTGCGGACTTCTACGTGCCCTACAAACCCCGACCAGGAAGGCTGTTCGAGCCGACTGTATCCAAGTTGGTGTGTTCCAGAGACCAGACAATCGCGCGCCCAAAAGGTAGCCCATGCGTTCTCCTGACCTTGCCGTCTGCCGAGGCGTCTCGACAGGATGCCTGGTTTGTGTGCTAAAGAACTCACGTTCGATTTGGTTCGGGTCACTTTAAGACAGCGAATGGGTGGTTGGTCGAGAATTGTGATGGTTTTCCGTAGCTGAGTTTGCTTACGTGGTTTTCTTTGCGCCCAGTGCCAAGCCTAGAGATGTACCTATGCCCCTACCAATGACAAATTGGTTAATACCCTTGATTCAGTTAGGCCATGAGATTCTCTTTTTCCCTTGTTAGGATAACAGGGTTTTCTCAAAATTTGATCTTTCGTGAAGGGGTCACATCGCAAAATTTCACCCTTTTTTCGTATCCCCTCGCGTCGTGCCGTGAACCGGACAATACCAGTCTGGGCCCTCGGCCAGGCGGACGCGAAGGATCGGTCAAAGGAGAACATTTCATGGCAAAGCGGGAAATGGAAATGGATATTCCACTGACACGGAGGTCTTTAACGAGAGCCGTGGCGACGACGAGCCCAATACTGTACGGAAACCGAACCTCCTATGGGAATGTCATATGAGAATTATTACAAAATATTGATTAAATATTAGTACAAGTATGCGAGGTAAGACTGCAACTGGATCGAACCCGTCCGTTTGCTTGGTGTGGGGCAAAGCTACGACTCGCCTACGAGGCTAAGGACTCGGGACAGTGAAGGCAGACTATTGAGGAGGTTGACAGGACGTGTAAAGGCCAAGGAAGGGGCTATGTGACCGTATAAGGTGTATCATAGGATGTAGGGCGGGGAGGGAGGGAGGAGTGCTAGTCTGAGAAGTGAGTATTGTCGAATCGTGGCCAGTTCCGTGGAGTGCAGTGAGCAGAGATGCCATAAGAAGGTAATGACATAGTGCGTATTTTGCATGGTGAATTGGGAGTACATACTATCTGTCATGCTTCGGGTTGTGATTGAACGTCAAGCTCTGCCAGGTTCGCAGGTGGTATAAAAGGATGTAGACGTTCCCAGCGTTGGACAAGGACAGGGTGATTAGTTGGCTGTCTCGCAGTAACGAATGATTTGATGTCGTCCTGAACAGGCCCGGATGGCTCAAGTCCTTCTAATGAAAGATTACGCAGCGCAGGCAGGACCTCCATGGCCATCGCCCCCGTGAGCTCTTTCAGAGAGGCTGAAACGCAGTACACCAGCTTCCCTGACACAAAGAGACTCTCCACTGAGATAAGAAGGCGGAATAGCTCTAGCCATTGCGATGGATCCATGTCTGGGTCGTCTTCCCATCCAATATCTTCGTAAGGAAAGCGATGATCTAAGATCTCAAAATGTTCGACATGAGAAAGGAAAGGTAATTGCTGGCTGAATATCTGCGTCATCGATGACAGTTGCCAATCTAGCCTTTCGCATTTAATTCCTAACTCGAAATGACATTGTGACCGAAGGACGATATTGACTAGCCGAGTCGTAAACACCATGTTAGCCTGTTTGGCCCTTTGTGTAAGACCGATGAAGTTACGGAGTCGTGGAAGGTCAAAGATGAGGTCCATGAAGAACGATGGAGTAAGTCGTCGGAGGGTGGGTGTATGTATTTGGGCGACAAAATCTTCGAAGTATTCGCTAACCCCAGTGAAGGAATAAGCAACGAGAGAGGGGAGCACTAGTACTGTGCGTGTCAGAGGACGAGGACGTGTTTCGACGGGTCGAGATAGAGGGGATCGAAATCCAATGGAAAGGTCTGTGAGATTGGGTAACGCGGCCAGGCAGGTGGCCATCGACTCGGGTGAAATGTAACCGGAATCGGGGATGCCATTAAGATAAAGGACTTGGGTTTGAGTGGAAGACATGATAAATTTCGGGAATGTCGGGAATGAAATGCCCCGTAAGTGGAACACTTCTAGATTTGGAGCAGATCCGCCCAAGAATGTCTCGGGAAGCACCGGCAACACCGACTTGATTACTGAAGTAAGAATGCACGCTACTAAAAAGGGGAATGACTCGTGCATCGCAGCTATCAATGTTTCCAACGCCGCAGAGCTATTTATAGCATCTTGGATATGGATATAGATGCGGGATATGCGATCACGGCGTTCGAGTACCGCCATGGTATTTTCTAAACATCCTTCATCCATTATATCACCGACAAAGGTGTTTACGACAATTGGGAAGGGTGGCCAGATATCAAGTGATCTTGTGGATGTCCCACCAGAGTAGACAAGTTGCAAGTCCAGACGCCGAGGTGATCCAAAGATGATATGTCGCCATCTTCGGCATACATGTATCAGCATTATCCAGGTCCACGTATGGGGGACTTGAGATATGGGATCGTCTTTGTAGAAATGAAATATTTCGAGGAGTGCCTCATCGGGTAGCATGTTGATCATCGCCTGGCCTGAGATACATCAGACGTGTCAATGACTGATATGGACGCTGTGACAGCAAAACTAGTAAATACCAACTTTGAGGTCGTTCTTCATGGGAAACATCTTCTTTGAGACGTGTCGAATGCTCAAGATTACCCATCACGGTAACTTCAGAGGGGCTATCATCCAGATACGTCCTTTCAGTGGTGCTAGGAGACACACTGGGGGTACTGTTGGCTACTTCAGAGATGGGGATTGTCGGATTCCTAGGCATACTTGTGAACCTGAGAAATCATTCGTGAATAATCGGTGTTAGAATGTGAATCGCTTGCCTACGGGCGGACCTGTTCTGGGCTTGTAAGTGAGGGCTTGTAAGTGCGGGACACGGACTCGGACTCGGATGAAGCCCGGGATACCGGTTTGTTGCCCTTACCTCAGCCTACGCCTACCCCGGGACGGCATTACAAACTCGACAGCGATGAATACCAGTATTCAACGTTCAGCTGCGACGCTTTCCCCCATCAATCCCGTTGGCTGGCTCGGCCCATTTTCATCTATGACCGGTGGTCCTCCCACATGTCCTTCGAACATTGTTTTTTCGCCACCCAGCCAGCTGCCAATATCGTGAGGTCATCTCGAACTTTGAACCGAAGTCCAGGGTTTCTGATTCAGTACAACACATAATCGCGACGACCATTGGCGGCACCGTTCAAATCAACTCACCACGACCTGTCGATATTTTCCAGCAATTCTTCCAGGGTGGAGAGTTATTGACCGGTGAGTCACTCATTCGTTCCGCATGATTGTGTTTTGTTACGCGGCCATTTCTCACGAAATCCACCTCATTTCCTGTACTTCCTATCCGACGTCCTGTCCCTAGCAAACCAACATGCCCATTTTCCGATCGCTGTGCGGTCTTCGCAAATGGCGCCCTTCATCCCGAGTTGTGGTCAAGGCATGGACCAGCCTCCGTCTGTGGTGACAGCCTGCTGACAATTGCGGACTGCTACGCGGCAACGAGCCCTGACCAGGCAGGCTGTTCAAGCCGACTCTGTCTGAGTTGGTGCGCTCCGGCTTCTGTCTGCAGATGACGCACGAACAGGCTCCAGGGACCGGATGAACGCGCTTCAAAAGGGCTGTGCTCCTGCGTCGTCCTGACCTAGCCGTCCGCTGGGGCGTGGTACCCAGCGCAATTTCGTTTCACCAGGGTGATGGGCGTGACGTAGTAGCTATCGCGAGGGTGATAGCGCCTCGACAGGATACCTGGGTTGCATGCTGGAAGCCTCACGTTCGATTTGGCTCGAGTCGGCGCACGAACATAATAGGTAGGTTCTCAGGGATCAGAATGGGTTTCCAGCTACGTTCGGGGCACCCTTTTTTCCCTGTTTGTCATGCTCCCGGTGCTAAGCCGAGGCGATGTACTTATGTCCCTATCAAACCTGAATAAAATCAATTGATTTCGTTCGCTCTCGTTGGGAAGGCACTGGGCAGAGGATTCCATCTATCGTGAACGAACATAATGCTATCCAATAACTCATTTGAGAGTGCTCGGAGGAAAGCACGTAGAACTGCAGTGATTAGGGCACTAGTTCAGTATCCCTCCACACCTTGCGCTTTCAACCCTTCAGAAACTGGCCCCAGGTTAGCCCATTCGCTGTTCTGCCAATCGTCGTGCACGAGTCCCTTAAGCCTGATAGCGAGGAACAATTCCCGGTTGTGGGTACCCCCGCGCGCGTGGAGGATATCGGGACAGAGACTGTCGGAACCGTACCTGGAGCGGCGAGACGACTGCTGAGAATCTCCGGGGGCAAACCGTCCAGGCTGAGTGGCAGGGGCGGGACCGGGCATCGGCGTCGAGCTGTCCATTAACAACTTAAAGGACGACACTCGTCGGGCCGAAGCCGCAGAGCCTGGCGAAGACGGTGAGAGTGGCATCGATGATGATGACAAACTTGAAGGGTGAGTAGGTAAGAGAGAAAAGAGAGAGGTGGATGACCCCTCGGCTATGTTGATAGGCCGGCAATGAACGCGTATGGCAACTCTGTATCATACGAGCGGTCAGCAGGCTCAATTTATATGTCGTCCCACGCACGGCTGATGAACTGGCAGCAGCGACAACGACCCGCAGGGGCTCCACTACAAGGTCCAGCTTTGCCACGCCTTCTCGTCATCGCTTGCCAGAATTCAGTTTCACCGTATCACAATTTTAACATATTTTTATTTCTACCTCGTCCACTGGCAGTGGGTGGAGGTTGCGTCGTTTCGCGAACCAGACACGATCAAATTTGGGTCTTTGACCAGGTGGTCCTGTGCAGCCTGTTATCTCACATCGAAAGGAGAAAATTTAAAGACAGTTGGGGAATGGAAAGGGGCACTTCCGAAGGAGGGGCGCGCGATTCTTGGCGGTCTGGTGGACATGGACGAGAACAGCGACGACAAGAGTCAAACACGGGATAGAGACAAAGCCACTCGCGGGAACATATAACCACGAACTGCTTGATATTCATACAAGTCTGTCCTGGGTCCAACTGCAACTGTGGCAGCTAGGAGGCCACTGGCACAGAAATCTGAACACAGAATCTGCTGGGAGACCCAACTCCACCTAGGCATGTACAAGTAGACGAATGTGTTTTATGATATACAATGAGCTATTCTTAAAAGACAGAAACATGGGAAATAGTATTGAGGGCAAAAGTCGGAGAAGGTAATGAGAGTATCGATCAATCGCAACCAGTTCAGTGAAGTAGTGAGCAAAGATGTCATAAGAGGGGTTAAGACGCGATGAAGCCAAGAATGTGATGACCATAAATCAAATCTAGGCTGATAGTAATCAAGCAGAGCGTGCTTGACATGGAGAGTGGAGAGTCTATCTATCATCCTCGGGTAGCGATTGGACACCGTGTATTGGCGAGGGTAGTCGGCGTTCCCAGGGCTGGATAACTACGGGGTGATTAGTTAGCTGTCTGGCAGTGACGAATGGTTTTATGGCGTCCTGAACGGGTCCAGATGGCTGAAGCCCTTCTAATGAAAGACTACGAAGCGCAGGCAACACCTCCATGGTCGTTTCCATTTCGCCCATGAGCTCTTTGAGGGCAGCTGCAATACGGTGCATCAGCCTCTCTGACACATAGAGACTCTTCACAGAAATAAGAAGGCGAAATAGTTCCAGCCACTGAGAGGGGTCCATGTCTGGGTCGTCTTCCAACTCTATATGACCTTTGAAAGAATAGTTTGGCTCGCGGATCTCGAAATGTTCGACATGAGAAAGGAGAGGCAATTGCTGGCTGAATATCTGCGTCATCGATGACAGTTGCCAATCTAGCCTTTCGCATTTAATTCCCAACTCGAACCGACTCGGGACTCGTGATCCAAGGATGAAATTGATTGTCCGACTCGTAAACTCCATACTAGCTTGATTGACCCTTTCTATGCGATCGAGATGGTTATGGAGTCGTGGGATATCAAATATGAGGTCCATGAAGAACGTTACGGTTAGCGAGTTGAGTCGGGGTGCATCTATGCGAGCAAGAAGATCTTCAAAGTACTCGCTTACTCCAAAGAAGGAAAGTTGAGTGAGAGCGGGGAGCATTGTGGGAGTCAGGGAATGTGGGATTGTTCCGAGAGGGCGAGATAAAGGGGATCTAAATCTGAGAGAAAGGCGGTGGAGATTTGGCAAGGCAGCTAGGCAAGTAGCCATGCTCTCGGGTGAGATGTACCCTGAATCCGGAATATCGTGAAGAAAAAGGCGTGTGATTCGAGTGGAAGACAAAACAAAGCTGGGGAAGGTGGGAAATGGGATGCCCTGTAACCCAAGAAATAGTAAATGTGGGGCAGATCCGCCCAAGAAAGTCTCGGAAAGCATTGGCATCGACACCGACTTGTTTCTTGAACGAAGATTGCACACCATTAATACTGGAAATGGCTCGTGCATCGCAGCGGTTGACTTTTTCAATGCAAGGCCATTTATATCATCTTCAATAGAGATGGCGGATGTGTGTTTACGACGTTCGAGTGCCGCCATGATGTTTTCTAAACAATCCTCGTTGATCGACTGCTTGATAGAGGAGAACAGGAAGATAGGGAGGGGTGGCCAGATGTCCAATAATCTCCTTGTTGGCGTCTTATGGGAACAGACAAGTCGCAGGTTCAGAGTCCGAGGTGATTCCAAGATAATCCGTCGCCATCTTCGACATATATGTATCAGCATTATCCAGTTCCACGTGAGGTCCAAGTCTGATGCTAGGCGGCGCGTTATGATATCTTCTTTGTAGAAATAAAATATCTCGAGGAGGTCATTGTCGGTGAGAACGTTGATCGTCACCAGGTCTATGATACATCTGATCGATCAGTCATTGTTTCGGGTACTGTGACAGCAGAAACACAAACTATGAGGTCTTTCTTCAATAGGGTCTCCTTTCTCGAGACGTACTGGATGCTCGCGATCATTTCTCATGGTACAGTAATTACCCAGATTCGAAGGACCGATGGTGCTGAGGAATGCACCAGGTTGATCACTTCAGAAGTGAGAAACTTCAGTTTCCGGGACATACTTATGAGGGGTCATTAGTGAGTACTCGATGCTGGGATATGAAGTCGAATCGATTGCGTACTGCGGGCGTAGGCTTCAAATCCGTGCTGGACTTGTATGAGGAATCATATTAATCATAGTGATAGAATCAACACGGCGAATCAATGCGACGCCGTTCAGCTGGGGCTGAACTTTATTTTATATTTATAACGTTACCAACGGCACCACTTCATGTCGACCCCATCCTTCAGGGCTCAGCTCGTCGTCACAACCTGGCGGTCCTCCCGTTTCGACTTGCGTTGACAACCTGACGTGCCGTAGGGTAACGGGGAAACTTCTAAACATCATTCCTTTTGCCAGGCAGCTTGCCTGTTCAAGTTGCCACCTAAGAAAGTCGCAAGGTCGTCTCGGGCCTACATCGAACCGAAGCCCAAGCTTTCCGATTCCATGAACGCAACGAGGAATTGACGGTACGGCTCAAACCAACACTCCACGATTTATTGATATCTTTTGAATCAACACTTGAATGGGGGTTTATTGAGTTGGTAAGCTCTCATTAGAAGGTTTCAAGCTTTCCGCATGACCGAGTTCCTCGACAGTTGGGCTAACATCCAATCGCAATGACGTTTTCCCGAACATTACCCCTCTCTTTTCTTCACGGCCGGGGCATAGACAGTTATCCATCCTTGGCAATAACCTGCTGTCAATCGTGAACTTCTATACGGCCACAATCCCCGACCAGGCAGGCAGTTTGAGCCGATTGTGTTTGTGTTTGAGTTGGTGCGCTCTAGTTTCCGTCTCTTGACAGCGCACAAACGCACTCCGGGTGTCTGGATGGACGCGTGAGCAAAGTGGTGGCCCCACGTTGTCATGACCTTGCCGTCCGCTGGGGCATGGTGTCCACCGCAATTGTAATATACCCGTGTGACGGGCGTGGGGTAGCAACTATTGGCGAGGGTAATAGAGGCTCAACGGTATGTCTGGGTTGCATGCTAGAGGACTCACGCTCGATCTGGCTCGAGTCGGCACGGAGGTAAAGAGGTGGGTCGTCGAGGTTCGGCAAGGTTTTCCATTTGGAGCACTCTTTTCACCCGTTTGTCATGCGCCCAGTGCTAAGTCTAGATGATGTACCTATGTCCTACTGTAGTAGACGACAACTTACCGTAAACAAGTTCATTGATTTCGTTCGCTCTCCTTGAGATGATTGGCTCGGAGGATTTCATAGAAAATTTATCTTTCGTGACAGAACATGATGCATCATGCATCATGCCCCAAAATATTTGAGGGTGCATAGAGGAGTATGTCATACTCTCCGACGTGATTCATGTACTGTATAGTATCATCTCACGAGGCCGAGGCTAGATCGTTTTCCCATCCTATACGAGGATCATTATAAAATATAAAATCACGTGTCGAGAGTGAACTGTGGACTTGATCATCATGCGCTACAACCGGTTCAAACCAACATGCTACGAGCTATCGATATGTTTTTGAGAGACTCTGGAAGGGGAGTAGGAGTATTGAGCTACCGCAGGTAAGTCTCTCATTTTTTCCGCGTGACCGTGTTTTCCAACATTTCGTTTGCGGCTATTTTCCATGAAAGATGTGTCATTTCCTATCCTCCCCATCCGACGCCCCTGGCATGCTGGCACGGCCATTTCCCAATCGCTGTGCCATCTTCGCAAGTATGGTACCCTTCATCTCTCGTCGTAGTCACGGCCTGACAATCCCTTGTTTGTGGTAACGGCCTGCTACCAATCTCAGACTTCTATATAGCTCATGAACCCGACTAGGAAGTCTGTTCCAGCTGACTGTGTCTAAGTTGGTGCGCCCCACGGACCAGACGACCGCGAGTCCAAAAGGTTGCCCCTATATTCTCGTGACCTTTCCGTCCGCTTGGATTTCTTGCCAGGATGCCTGGTTTGCGTGCCGAAGGACTCACATTCGATTTGGCTTGGGTCAGTTCACAACGGCAAATAGGTGGACAGTCGAGAATCGTGATGGTTTTCCATAGCTCAGTTTACAGCAGACTTCTGCGTGATTCCTTTGCATCCAGTGCTAAGCCCAGACATGTATCTAAGTCCCTATCAAGTAACGAATTGACGATATCCTTGATTCTGTTCGATCACGAGACTCTGTTGGCTCTTGTTAGGAAGACCGAGAGTTTGATATTTGTGAAGGAAATCCAAGCCTCATCAGGAGTTGAACTCTCCCAGGACCCTGCAGTGACTGAAATACAGCGATGCAGGATACAGAATATTGGATAATATTACTCAATGCAGTGAGGATGGGCTACCAGTCATGCTAGAGCGACAAATGGGGTTGCAGGTATCCTTATCCTTCCTCTTTTTTGCATCCCCTCGCGTAGTGTCGCGAACCAGCCAATCCCGGTTTGGGCCCTCGGCCAGGTCGATGTGAGCGATTGGCCAAAGGAAAACATTCCAAGGCATGGAAATGGATATTCCACTGACATGGACGTGCTGAATGCCCAATGCTGTATGGAAACCGAATCCCATACAGGAACGTCACACGAGAGTTATAGCAAAATATTGACCAAATATTGGTACAAGTGTGACAGAGGTACATTACAACCGCAACTGGATCGAACCCTTCCATTTAATTGGTGCGGGGTGTAGCTACGAGGCAAAAGACTCAGAACTGTGAACGCAGACTCTTGAGGAAGTTGACATGATTACCAAAACATGCATGTAACGTACACAAAATTATCCATATAATAGGATGGTAGGAATAGCATGTGAAGGGTGGAGAAAAAAATGGCAGTGGGGGCTGGTGGGAATGAAGGTATTGCCCAACTGTGACCAGTTTAGCGAAGTGTGTGAGCATGTCAGAAGAAGGTAATGATAGGGTTCGTATTTGGAATGGTGAGTTGAGCACACGTACCATCTATCATCCTTTGGGTTGTGATTCAACCTCAAGCTCTGCTAATGGCCTCAGAGGCATTGGAAAGTCTTCTGGACGTTCCCAGGGTTGGATGACGACGGTGTGATTAGTCAGCTGTCTGGCAGTAACAAATGATTTTATTTCGTCCTGCACAGGTCCAGATAGTCCTTCTAATGAAAGAGTACGCAGAGCGGGCAAAACTTCCGAGACCATTTCTCCCGTGAGCCCTTTGAGAGCAGCTGCAACACGGTGCACCAGCTTCAGCGACACATTGAGACTCTGCACGGAGATGAGAAGATGGAATAGTTCCAGCCATTGCGACGGGTCCATGTCTGGGTCATCTTCCAACCCTATGCTATGGAAGGGATTGTAAACCTCCGAGATCTCGAAATGTTTGACATGAGAAAGAAAAGGTAATTGCTGGGTGAATATCTGTGTGATCGATGATAATTGCCAATCAAGCCTGTTGCATTTAATTCTCAACTCGAAACGACTTTGTGACACAAAGATGATCTCGATTAGCCGAGTGGTAAGCCCTATGCTAGCTTGTTTGGCCCTTTGTGTAAGACAATTTTTAATGACGAAATTGCGGAGTTGTGGAAGGTCAAAGATGAGGTCCATGAAGAATGAAACGATGAGCGATTCGAGTTTGGGCGTATCTATTTGAGCAACAAAATCTTCAAAGTACTCGCTAACTCCTTCGAAGTGATGACTAATGAGAGCGGGGAGCACTGTCCGTTTCAGAGGACGAAGATGGATTTCGACGGGTCGAGATAGAGGGGATCGGAATCCGATGTGAAGTATTTCAAGATTGGGTAACGCGGCCAGGCAAGTGACCATCGACTCGGGTGAAATGTAATCAGAATCGGGAAGATTGCCAAGAGTAAGGTTTCGGATTTGAATGGAAGACAAGATAAATTTGGGGAATGTCGGAAATGGAATGCCCCGTAATTGGAAGAAATCTAGATTTGGAGCAGATCCACCCAAGAATGTCTCGGGAAGCACCGGCATCGACACCGAGTTGTAACTCAAATAAAGACTGAAACGCGTTAAAACCGGAAATGGGCCATGCATTGCAGTCATCAATCTTTCCAACGCAGGGCTATTGATAGGACCGTAGATAGAGACATAGATGAGGGATATGCGATCACGGCGTTCGAGTGCCATCATGATATTTTCTAAACATCCTTCATCTGTCATCTCATCGATAGAAACGCCTACGACGATTGGAAGGGGTGGCCAGATATCCAGTGACCTCGTGGGTGTCCTATCAGAGCAGACAAGTCGCAAGTCCAGACGCCGAGGTGATCCGAAGATGATATGTCGCCACCTTCGGCATACATGAATCAGCCTTATCCAGCTCCACGCTAAGAGGGTATGAGATTTGGGATCGTCTTTATAGAAATGAAATATTTCGAGGAGGGCCTCATCGGGTAGCATATTGATCATCGCCTGGCCTGAGATACATCCGACTCGTCAGGGATCATGTGGACAATGTAATAGCAATATAAATACAAACTTTGGGGTCGTTCTTCATAGGCAACATCTTCCTTAAGACGTGTTGAATTCACAAGATCACCCATCACGGTGCCTTCAGAGAGACTATAATCCAGATTCGACGTTCTGGTGGTGCTACAAAGCACACTCATGTGGGTACTGTTGGTTACTTCAGAGACGAGGGCCGTCGGTTTCCCAGACACATGTATGAGCCTGAGAGAGTATTGGTGAGGACTCGATATTAAAATGTGAATTGCTTGCCTGCAAGGGGACCTGTCCTAGGCTTGTACTAGCCCTGACGGAGGAAGTGTGGGACTCAGATGAAGTGTGGCGGCCCGACATGTCAGGTCCCTAATGGCAACTAAACTTTATCACTACTGTCCCTAACCCCGATACCGGTTGGCTGAATAAGCGACCTGGATTCCGGTTATGATTCCTGTACGCTCAACAAAAAAAGACAATAAATTGCTGTAAATTTGGGATGAAAAGAGCGATTCACACCTTTCATTCAAGTGTTTTTTGGAGAAAAACAGCCCAGAATTGAGGGATTCCCTTCTTTCAAAGATTTCAGGGATTGTCACACCATAAATTTGAGTTCGTGTCGGTGCGCGAAATCGGCATTTCTCGGCAGGGCACGTGTGGGCATCACGTTGCGTCAAAAAACATGCACGTTTGGAAATGTATTTTTTCCATCCCCCTCACACGCATCTCATCATAATAAAGTTCAATCGGAACTTCAAACCTTTCTTAAGTTTCAGTGTGACCAACTGTGACTAACCGGAATCCAAGCAGCTTACTCAGCCAACCGGTATCGGGGTTAGGGATAGTATGTTTACCTTTACCTCAGCCTATCACTGGGCAAGGACGGATAAGACAAGTCCACTTATCCCCAACTTATGGGTCGACTAATGTCTTATAAATTGACAAATAAGCGGACCCTGGTGTTATTACAAATTATATTAAGACAATTGAATCATTTATTGATTTGTCTTTATGTGCTCTGACGGCGTATGCGTATCGATCACAAATTCGACAGCCATGACTGCCAGTGTCCAGCCTGCGACGCTTTTCCCTATCAGTCCCATCGGCAGCTCGCATCTATGACATCGTAATCCTCCCGTATGTCCCTTACTTGAACGAGTGCCAAGAGTAACAGGAACACTTCTAATCATCGTTTCTTTTTCCACCCAGCCTGCCACTTACCAATATCATGAGATCATCTAGGACATACTTTGAACTGAAGCCGAGAGTTTCCGATTCGGTATAGCACATCATCGCAAAGGCAGATTAACGGCATAGATCGAATCAACCCACGGCGACCTTTCGATCTGTTTTTCAGCAATTCTTGAAGGGTGGAGAGTTAGTGACTGGCGAGTCTCTCATTCCTTTCTCGTGACTGTATTCTTTGACATTTGTGATGCGTCCATTTTCTCACGAAAGACATTTCCTGTACTCCCCATCCGACGCCCTGGCACGCTGGCACGGCCATTTCCCGATTGCTGTGCCGTCTTCGCAAATGGTACCATTTATCCCTCGTCGTAGTCACGGCATAGACGATCTCCCGTTTGTGGTAACGGCTTGCTACCAATCGTGGACGTCTACGTAGCCCGCGAACCCGACCAGCAAGGCTGTTCCAGCCGACGGTGCCTGAGTTGGTGCGCTCGAGGGACCAGATGACCGCACGCTCAAAAGGCTGCCCCTGCGTTCTCCTGACTTTGCCGTCCACTTGGGTGTCTCGACAGGATGCCTAGTTTGCGTGCTGGAGGACTCGCATTCGATCTGGCTCGGGTCGATTCAGGAGGCAAATAGGCGGGCGGTCGAGAATCGTGATAGTTTTCCGTAGCTCGTGCTAAGCCCAGACATGTACCTATGCTCCTATCACATAACAAATTGGACAATATCCTTGATTCTGTTCGATCACGAGATTCTGTTGGCTCTCGCTAGCAAGACCTAGAGTCTGATACTTTGTGAAGGAAATCCAAGCCTCATTCGGGTGTCGAACGTTGAGGTCTTCCAGGACCACGCAGTGTGTGAAATACAGCGATGCAGGATGAAAAATATTGGACAGTATTACCCAATGCAGTGAGGATGGGCTACCAGTCATGCTAGAGCAACCAATGGGGTTGCATGTATCCTTCCTTTGTTTTGCATCCCCTCGCGTCGTGTCGCGAACCAGCCAATCCCGGTTTGGACCCTCGGCCAGGTGGATGGGAGCGATCAGTCAACGAAAACATTCCAAGGCATGGAAATGGATATTCCACTGACATGGAGGTACTGAATGCCCAATGCTGTACGGAAACTGAACCCCCTACGGGAACGTCACACGAGAGTTATAGCAGAACATTGACCAAATATTGGAACACGTGTGACAGAGGTACATTACAACCGCAACTGGATCGAACCCTTCCATTTAATTGGTGCGGGGTGTAGCTACGAGGCAAAAGACTCAGAACTGTGAACGCAGACTCTTGAGGAAGTTGACATGATTACGAAAACATGCATGTAGCATACACAAAATTATCCATATGATAGGATAGTAGGAATAGCATGCGAAGGGTGGAGAAACAAATGGCAGTGGGGGCTGGCGGGAATGAGCGTATTGACCAACTGTGACCAGATTAGCGAAATGCGTTGAGCATGTCAGAAGAAGTTAATGATAGGATTCGTATTTGGA
>QFEY01005794.1:16239-57546 GCA_003316435.1 Russula virescens | reverse complement strand
CTACCCCTGGGTACCCGTACCCGTGACCCGTGACGGGTTACCCATACCCGTGTTGTTCCCTACATGATTCTACTCCTCATTCGTTGCCGATGTTGTGCTCCTCTCCCTTATGCTATTCGGTGTGTTGCACTGGAAAGAAGCTCGTATTGGTGGCATCTAGCGAGTCATGTACACACAGGTAGGATTTTCCGTCTTTCGGTTGCTGCGTGACATTGACTATACAACTCGATTTTCGTCATAGGGATTGCTATATATCCTAGTTGCCACACTTGCAGATATACCCACGGTGGTGCGTTTTGTTCCTCCACCGCTTTGAAGCATATGTATAAAGGTCTGCCTCCAGACCCTCCTCTCATTAGACCTGAATGGTGACTAGCTCTCTTATCCATGCTGAGACTGCATGCTCATGACGATTCCATTTTGTAGAACCCATGGACGAGGTATGTTCGTTGGCTTCATAAGGAATAAATGCCTCAACTTGACCATTAACCACTCCGCCATAGATCTTCACGTTTCCATCCCGTGGGTTGACCCGCTGTCCGAACATTATGTACACTTTACTGACACCGATTCACCGTCACGTGACTTAGTCATTATCCTGTCGATCGGTGCAACGCAGATGTACAGGGGACTTGTCGACAGTACGGTGCTCAACGACCCTGTGAGGGGGCTAGTCGGTGCAACAGATTTGTCAAGATGAAGAATGGTTGGGAAGCGAAACAGTGTGATATCATGGCAATATTTACTCACGTGTCAGATATTATATTGGCTGGGCCGGATAGATTTAGACCGTATGGTGTTACCTGGCCGCTGAGAGATGACTAGGTTAGTATCCAGCTTGTGTCCATCGTTTCTGGGTATACTGTTGCGGCGTGTGCGGCGTGTCGGCCCAAACATAATGTTTATGAATCGTAAGCTAAGATCAAATGGAATCATGATGGTGCGTCTGTGCGGAATGTCGGCGCTGGAGATCGGCTCTGGTTTTCACCCGGTCCGCTAGTTTCATCCTTCAAAGCAGCTTTCCAGGTGTTTGCGTACGTCAATTTGGACTCACATGAGACACATATCGCGTCGGTCAGCGTATCTATCAGTGATGGGGCATGGCTTGCTTGTCATTCAATTTCCTTGGGAACTTTCATCCTCGTTGAGGTTTGTGTCACAGTGTTCAATCTCGGCTTCGTCACAACACAGTAGTTAGCGCTAGCATCCATAAACATCCCCATCGAGATCTGTGCATGTGTACTATTCCGGCCGTATTTGATCAGGATCTGATGGCTCCTATACACGCGTCTGCTCAAGAAGTCTTTGGGTCTCCCTTCCGGATTATGCGAATCCATCATAGTAAAGCGCAGCCCGGGAGCTTTTGCTTTTGTGACACACAGGCTATTTTTGGAGCAGCCGAAGTAACGAAGTAATATATTTCTAAAACTCA
The DNA here is from genome assembly GCA_003316435.1 of Russula virescens. NCBI lineage: Eukaryota > Fungi > Basidiomycota > Agaricomycetes > Russulales > Russulaceae > Russula > Russula virescens. Next base: position 56,114 of record QFEY01005794.1, on the reverse strand, counting down.
CGGCATATGAATGATGTCTAATGACGACTTGTAATATCTTGAGAATGTAGGGGAAGGGTGTCACCAATCTATGCTACAAATGAATGGATTCTTCAACAAAGTAACCGATAATATAGGTTACCATGAGTGGTTTGTGGTATTCACTGGTACCACTGCCATGCCTCATCGACATCGTTTCTTCACTCTAGCCCGTGACCACCACACTTGTACCGATCTCCTGATAGCGAGCAGCGCGGAAAATCATCGGAAGTGGGAAGTCTCACACATTCTATCACATAATCGTATGATCGGATGAATTGACCAGTAATTCAAGTGAGGTGGCTATCATCTGGTAACGTTGATTCTACCCCACAACGAGTTGGCTTGATAAGCTGGCGTCTACGGATCGGGGCTTCGACGAGACGATGACAAGGGCAAACTACATAACGTATGGGAGTGGGTCCTCTCAGCCTTTTGTGACTCGGAGAAGCCGGATCTTCGATGTGGAGTACCTATAGTCGTAGGACATCCTGCATATCGGTTAGTCCAACACGCTCCTCCACCAGAAGATTGTGGGTGGACAAGGCATGGACTCATGTAAATGTAACATTACCAAGCAAGTAGTGTTCACAGCTCCCATGTGTCTCTGCCTTAACTTTTGGGAGAGGAGTAGAGGGAAGGAGTAGCTAGAGAAGTCTGTATTCACTGTCACTATGAGGCCGTGTAAAGGCAAAATACGCTTTGGGTGGGCGGAGACCGGAAAAACAGGTGGTTAACAGTGGATTGATAACCCTCTATTCAAAGGCCAATCCGGTTAACGGGTGGAAATAACCCTTCAGTAATTTTGGCCAAACAACAGCCAAACAAAAAAAAAAGGGCATTTTTTTTAAATAGCGGCCAATTTTCGGCCGTTGGGACATCAATTTAAAGGGTTATGCCTCACCGACTGTCGGGTGATTTATGGCTCCTAGGAACTTCCTAGTGCAATCGGAGCATCCCTCGAATGAGGCCCTGATACCTGATACCGTTTACGTCAATGTTAAACGTTAAACCTTGCTGTCATCGTAGGTCGAAATTCATTCGTCGGCCTCCTTCAGTCTGTTAGACGTACACCCCAGGAACTCGACTCGAAATCACGGGAGGACATGAACGACTTCACCTCTTGATTCTTGAAAGGCGAGGAACCGAGTAATATAAGTATTGTTGTCTTGGTTATGTTCCATCAAGAACACCAAGGTATTTGCGGATCAATTACCTGTTGTCACGGTTTTGGCAGAAAATTGCTTCGTAAGTTCTGCAGCCGCAAGCCTTAGCACATGGAGTAATGTGCCCTAGATAAGGTTTCCTCATTCTGGCCTAGCCCGTGTGCATGCTTAAGTTCAACCCGTGGACCTGTGCAGCGAATAGTCACAGATTCCCCTTGCCCTCTTCGTTTTGCCTGCCAGTTCACTTGGCAGCATTGCCCCCTCACTAACAGCAGATACTATGACGAACTGGAATGACCCTGACCTATTGATCGCTGAAGCCTGTTCGTCATCCTCACTATAGGACAGGTATTGTGATTCATCTCCGCCTGATAGCCGCATTCATCAAGCTTATCCATGTCGTTGCTGGCATATACTTGTGAGCCATTTCATTTGCTCTCCGTATATTGATCCCAGTTTTCACCTCACACCAGTTGGGAGTTTATCCTGAACTTCGACTATGAATACTCGGTCATAACGAGAAAGCGCAAGTTTAACCGGGCAGTCCTGGTATATTCTTCCCTCTCGTCCTCAATTTTGGAACTCTTCATGCTGCAGGTCATCAGCTTTACCTCATATGTCGTTGGTCCACACTTGTCGGTATGACAATGTACCTCCTGGCTGTTGACAATGCCGACCAAATCAACTGTCAGGTATGAAGCCAGTCATTTCTGCACTATTCAGATAGGGATAGTGACCGAATCATCCCTTAGGCTTGGTCCACGACGACATTTGTGAGATACCTTAATGCCCCATGGTAGTGTGAGCTGGATTCCGAGTGACCATGCAGGTATTTGCGTACTTTGCGTTCCAGTCCGCATCCTGTTTGATTATCCTACGCGTGTGAGAAGTTTTTTCCTTTATTATTTCTTTCTCTGACCATGATGCTCTCAGCCATGCACTCTGGAACAAGAACAGGACCATCGTGATAGTCACTATCGCCATTTCTCTCGCCAATACTGCTGCATTTTTCTATAGTTTGTGTCCTCCTCATCCTAGTACTGGACCTCCTGACGCATATCGCCAGATATTGCCATAACTCGTGCGCACCAGATAGCAAACTTTTGCGCTGTTGACCATATATTGGATGACAGAATCGCTATTCTCTCCTCCTTCATCACCGACATCGTGCTCCTTTCTCTTATGCTATTCGGCGTGTTCCGCTGGAAAGAAGCCCACATGACGCCAGTGGGCGGCATCTGGCGAGCCATGTACATGCAGGTAGGAAATTCCTGTATTGTAATCGTCATTCAACCGAACTCAATATTGGTTATAGGGATTGATATATGTTGTAGTCGCCACACTTGCGGGTGTACCTCCTGTGGTGCGCTCTCACACAAATAGATTGACCACATATGTCTAAAGGTTTGCCTTCAGGTTTTGATCTCGCTCAATTTGAACGGTAGGTAGCACCCTTCTCAGTCTTAGACAGTGTACTGATGACGACCCATCTCTGTAGAAGTGATGAGCGAGGTACGTTCGTCAATTTGACAATAAATGAATACACTAACTTGGTCTCTAACCTCCACGCTGCAGATGTTTATTATTCCTTCCAGTGTGTAGACCCACCTGTCAAGCATTCTGTTTACTTTACTGACTGTTTTCTACTATCACTTAGTGGTTATCATGTCGATCGGTGCTCTGCGGATGTACCGGGGACTTGTCGACACTGCTGCACTCAACAGTTCTTGGCTGGTCGTTGGGCTGTCGACAAAGGAGGACATATTCACGCATCCATCAGGTTTCTGAGAACATGATAGCGAAGGGCACGCAACGCTCGATCCAAATTGCTCTATTGCCAACTGCCAACAAATTTTGGTCGTAAAGAGGCAAGAAATTGAATCGTTTGGAAGCGAAAGGATCTAATATCACAGAGATTTTTCACCCACTTGTCGTCTACTGTACTTTGTGGACTTCGCTGGATGGATTCAATGCCCCTCGGAGGGTTTGAGCAGATTACTGGTGTTGGGATACTCACTGCGGAAATGAGTTTTTATTCCGCGCGCTTTATTGTATGATTACATGATATAAAGATGGCATTTTCCGATGTAATCTTATTGCCGTAATCTTATCAATCCGACACGGAAGTGAATACGTATAGACACCATAAAGACAGGTCGACTTAGTCTTTTCGGCAGGAATCTGCACGCGCAGCTTATTGCAATTGGAGACAAAACAGACATCAGTTTATGGTGTGATTTCCGTATGCTTAGCATTTGCTTTGATTCAGATTTTGCACAGATTACGGTGTCATTATGGTGTACTTAGAAAACATGACAGAACTCTGTATATGCGTATGCGTAATCCTCAGATAACAAAACAGCACCACCTGAAGGGACCCTTTCCTCCAGCTGAGCAGGAACTACTCCTCACTTGGAACCTGTAGGCTTTGATGGCGCATGCGTCCGTGGGGTTCAGGTGCATCTGGATGAGTATCCCCACAAGGCGATAGAACTGGCACTACATGAAACACATCAGATACACTGGAAAATTAGAACAGATATATGCGCACCTCAAGGATTTTCAGTCCCTTTCTCAGTCGCTCCGGCCATGTGTGATCTGCTGGTGGACCCAGCTTGCCACCCACCCACTTACCGTTGCTCAGCAAAGCAATCCACATCAGCTTCTCCGCCACATCGTGCATTATTCTGGTATATGATGGGAATGTGGGGGTGCTGCCGCCGCATCAAAAACAAAAAGAGCAGCCAAGAAAAATATTGACGGACGGAGGGTGACAAGCCCACAGCACCTGCGAAGTACTTTATGATGCTGATGACGTTGGCAGTGCGCTGGTGGCAGAAGTGCGTGAAGAATTGTTCGGTGGTGGTGTAACGTGTGCGGAAGCGTGTTGACCAGGCAACGTTGTTGATCTTCATCGCTTTCGGGTTCTTGCTCTTCTCACTGGAGAGTGAGCGCGCATCATGCTTCTCGGTCACTCTTGGCAGTACTCCACTGAGGCTTTCAAAGGAGGCGCACCTTTGTTGAGGGGTACACCACAGACCATGCAGTGGATGATCTTTCTGCCAGCATCTTTTGAGCTTTCCATGGGAACCCAATGCACCCACCGCAATGGGATACCACGTCAGAATCAAATCCTCAGACACAAGGGCAGTGGTGGAGTAGCATCGTTGTTGCGGTCACGCAGATTCTTGAAGGCCTCTGTGGAATCCTAAACTGTCAACTCCGCAGTCGAGGGCTGTGAAAGGACATGGTCATAGATCGCTTTGTGTAGGGCTGCTCCGATGGTCAACACAGTCAGGATGAGAGCACACATGTGGTATTTCCTAACATTCGTGGCCCTGGTGTTGGTATGGGGGAATGACGACGAATTGGCCGGGAAGGGTAACTACTAGCATGGTGGTGTGAGCAAGGTTGGAGGACAAACGACTTGGAGAAAAAAAAGGACGTACGTCATCCATAGGCTAAGCAAACATGAGCAGACACAGAAAAGGGTGTTGACCATATAATCCAAGTCAGTTTGAGGTGGGATTATGAAGGAGTGAACAGGAAAAGCAGAGGGGGCGGAAAACGAAAAGATTAGGACACTTGGCAGTAAAGACGATGTCAGTATCGAGTCCGAAAACTCATGGGGAGTCAACCCAAATCTGTCAGTCCAGTTTATGGTCAGAATAGCCCAACTTTTCCAACCATCTCAGCTTATGTTGTCATTATATAATATATTCCGCACGCCTTTACTTCTGCTAAAAAACTCGTTTCCGCAGTGACTGTTGGGATGCGTGCCAGAAAGGGCAACCCGGCGGGCTACCGGACCGGACCATTCACACGGGCCATCTCCTATGTCATGTCTCTTAGTTGCCTATATATGCTACTTCCACCTCTAACAGAGCATCTCCTATACCTTCCAAAGTCAAGAACTGGTATATAGCTCCCATTCTCTGTTTCCGGGTACAACATGCCTTTCAATTGCGGTGACGTATGAAGACAACTTAAACCAAGGTTATGTAATATCAAATGTCAGCAATTCACATACCCATTCTCCAACACCACCTTACACAGTGACCCTCTCCTTCACTCTGCCCTTGATGGCGCTGGTATAAATGCCTACTGATGACAGGTTTCAGCGCATGTTGACCCGGACTGACACTTGACGTTGCATTCGTTTTGACATTGAGAACACCTTCATGTACAAAGTGGACGCTGCTTATCTTGGCCATCATTTTTTTAACGGACTATACATTATTCAGGCATGCCCTCAACTATCACTCTATGATATTGGTTGACGAGATTTCAGTAAGCGTCGTCTTGTTGTACATGCCATCGATGAGCATCGCTACAGTATGACGGTGTCTTTGATGCATCACACGTATGAAGCCAACGTAAATGAGTGTTGTCATGGTGAGTACCGGTGAGTGGCTAAATTGGTATGCCTTTGGCCTCTCCTTAACGATTATGTCATGCCTTGTCATTGTTATTATGCCTGTATACTCTCTTGTGACTCCACTGCGTACACCGATTCCATCGTTTCGCTGCACTGTCTCTCAACTTCAGTCGCTGACGTCTCAATACTTATGTTGATGTCTGTGTTGCACATCATTCCCGATGTGTCATTTATCCTCCCTTTCATTACTAGTGATCTAGTGATCCGCACAACCACCAGAGCTATGGAGGTGCCTGATGACTAGAAATTGATCGTTCCATGACCGTACATGATGCATGATACTTGGATGAACATCTGGCATCCGAACATCACGGTATCAGACGCTCATCGATCATCAATGGATCAAACATCCACGTGCCTTGCTGTCTCAGGCTGAGGCTCTCTAAATTTGTTTATGCGCGAGAAAAGATACTGGGAAAATGGTGGAATATATTGGTTCAGGACAACCTTTCGGCTGGACTTGATGTATTCCTGTCGTGGGCAATAAGAGATCTGGTTAATTCAACCCTACGAAAATCTTTTCAAGATTATGTATGTCGCCTTTTATTTACGGTTTCTAATTCTTTTTTGTTGAACCGAATTTATATACCACTGAGTCTGGCGACAAGCTTCGGTCTAACGGTGTATCTATATACATCGGTAGTTTCGGTAGATTATGCGAAGACATGTGAAGTTGGGAGCTAGTACGGAACTACTAGTGGGATAGAATGGGTCGCGCGGGGCGCGGGTTGAACGTGGAGAGGACATGGTGGTCATATGTACAGGAGAACAGAATGGGCCGTGGCCCAGGAAATTTAATCCGGGTCAAAAGGCTGGTCTCTGGGTTTGAAACAGGCCCCAGATTCTGCTAGGAATGCGAGCAGAGCAGTGTCGCCTTCCTTTGTGTCGAAGAGGGTGGAGGAGGAGAGGTCGCGAGTGATTGGGGTAAGGTGAGCGGCACGGGCACGGGTGAAGCGGGGGCAGTGTTGGACGACGCAGGCAACCTTGTGGGGGCTTGCTCCACAGTCTGGACAGTGGGTTGGGTTTCGAGGGCGGGCGGAAGCGGGCGACATGTGCGCCTATGAAAGTATGCCCGGTGATGAAGCAGATGACAGCGGAGGAAGCAGTTCTGGACCCGCCTGATGCCCCAGCAATGGCGGGGATAACCTTTCTGGACGGGGGCAGGGGCTAAGTATCACACATTCTATCACATGATTGTATGATCGAGATGAAATGGCCAGTAATTCCAGTATCATTTGATAATGTCGATTTTACCCCGCAACAAGTTGGCTGCGACTGCGGATCCGGGGCTTCGACGGTACGATGACAAGTGTAACGCATGGTGGGTCCTCTCAGCCTTTTGTGACTCAGCTCGGAGAAGCCGGATCTTCGGTAGGACATCCAGCGTATCTGTTTTTCTGTTAGTCCAGCACGCTCCCCGCCAGAAGACCGTGGGCAGGCCATCAGGAAAACTACAAGGTCTTCAACTTCAGACCTCAGGGACTTTGGCTTTATTTGTGGGCTTTTGAGTCCTTTGGCTTTTATTTTTGGGGCTTTTTTGGTCCTTTGGCTTTTTGAATTGGACTTTGTCTTTGACTCTTTTTTTGTAAGGGCTTTCAAGTCTTACCAATCTTTTCAATTCTTTTGTGACTTTAACTCAGTCATAAAATTTTACATGTAACACAAGTCGAGAAAACCCATTTCCTGCATGTCTCAGTCTTTCTCAATAAAATCTTGAGCCTCAAGAACAAACAGTGGGACAACATATTCAAGCAGGCATTACCAGTAGGCATCGGCACGGTACTCCCGCAGGTACCCTAACCCGCGCAGGTTGATACACCATGGGTACGGTAGTGGCAGGTGGTGAGGGGTTCAAGTCTCTTTAAACAAAAACTATTTTTCGTAGTAATAAAGTACTCTATCTACATGCTTTGTTCAATGTTCATTACCCCTGTCATTGTCCATCTTCTTCGTTTCGGCGTGCAGTCGGTATGATACTTGGGATTCGTTGCACGCGGCCGTTGTGTGCCCTGGTTGTGTGCCCTGGTTGCGCGCCCTGGTTGCGTGCTACCGTTGCATGTGGTCGTTGCATACTATCGCAGTCATTTTTCGCGCGGTTGGAGTGTGCTATTGCGATCATTTGCGTGCGGTCATCATGTGTTATCGCAGTCGTTTGTGCGCACAGTCATTGTGTGTTGGTCATTAGCACGCAGCCATTGTGCAGAGTTGCTGTGTGCCATCGTTGTGCGCAGTCGTCGTGTATCGTTGTGTGCCATCTTTGCGCGTGGTCATTCTTCGCTGTCTGTGTTTGCGAGTGAGGTGGCATCGTGACATGTCTGTACCGAGGCTAAGTGGCAAGTGGACGAAGCAGGTACAAATGTATGTAAACAAAGCATACGAAACGACACGGCAATTACACACAAGGGCCAAATGGTCCGTGCACACGCCTGGGGTATATATAAACCTTCCCATTACCGTCCCATTTCGACCAAGCTGGGTTTCCCCCAGCTCTTAGTTTCTTATTTATACGTTGTACTATGTATTTAAATGACCGCAAATGAATTATGATCTAATATTGAGGTTTCTATGCTTTGTGTGTGTGCGTGACTTAGTAATGGGTAGGCAACGGGCTACGGGTTTAAGATTTAGGCCCAGACGATGATGAACTATTGGATCCATGTTACGATACTATCCCTGGGGGTAGTACAGTGCAACCCTGCTACAATGTCTGACTAGGGTTGCCAAAGTTCAGTTCAGTTCAGTTCTTAGCACTTTTGGCTGAACTGTGAACTGAACTTTTACCATTTTTGCTGAACTGAACTGAGAACTGAACTGAACTGGGAAGAACCAGTTCTTAACAGTTCAGTTCAGTTCAGTTCTCAGTTTGAACTGGGTGAACTGATAGAAATTTCTTTTTTTTTTTATCTGTATGAGCTATCTATCAAATTTGAGTCAATTCTACTACATTACCTGTATATAAGTTCAGATAACTGTCCTGGCAGTGCCCTGGCTGGCACAACAGAAGTCCAGCAGTATTAATAACATATGGCACTCTCCGCGCCCACTTTCTACACTCCCCCTCATTTAGCAGGCAGTTGGGGGGGTGTCCAGAAATGTTTCCAGTATGAAAGGGGGCTGCCCACATGTTTCACTCAATGTTTTCTGGGCCTGTGAGGCCAGCATGCAAGGCCCAGGACACATGTGATACGCGTGTGACGGAGCGTGACCGATTCGATGTGTGCCTCCCTGGACCTCTCTGACGCAATGGCCGCTCGCTCGGCCCCAAAACAATGATGATGATGGCTACAATTCGAAAATCGAGACGACAGGGGGCATGGGGGAAGGTAAGCAACTGTATTTGTTGAGGACACTGTTCGACTGATTGAATTTTTTCGAGCCACAGGTCCTATCTTCAAGTTGTTTGGCAATCAATGCTGCCTGTCGCATTCGTTCCCCCGGCCTCAAAAGGCCTCGTCGCTCCGTGGGTCGCCTCTTATGGCGGGTTTCTTCTGGGATTGCAAGTGCCCGTTGCTTCTGAGATGGTCGACACGCCCTCAAGTGGCGTCTTTCGCGGCGGCTGGGTGCGCTCAGTCGCACCAACTCTCGACGGCCGGTCGAGTCCATGCTCGCCCTCAGTCGAGCTCCCTCGTGTCGGCGAGCCTCACTGGCGTTCGCGTTCGTGCCCGTGTGCTGTATCGCGGCCAGTCGGGGACCCTCTCAGCAGCGCCTGGTGTATGCGCTCGCCTTCTGTCGAGTCGGATCGCCGCGCCACGCTGTGCACAGGCTTGCCCTCTATTGGTACGAACACTTTCGAAATCTAATCTCTCACCACACCCTAGCCCCCAACGATAACGCAAACACAGCAAACGCGAACGCGGCCAACACAAACGCGGCCAACGCAACCAAACACAAACGCGGACGCAAATCCAAACGCAAATCCAAACGCAAATGCCGTCAACACGAACGCCGCCAATACGAACCCGAACGCCACGACCGCAAACGCCGCCAACACAACGCGAACGCAAGTACAAACGCAGACATGAATCCAACCGCGAACCCGAACGCCGCCAACGCGAACGCCGCGAACCCAAACACAAACGCAGATGCAAATCCAGTCGCGAAACCGAACACTGCCAACACGAACACGAACGCCGCGACCGCAAATCCCGCCAACACAACGCGAACGCAAACACAAATGGGAACGCAAACACCGCGAATGCAAACGCAAACGCCAACGAGGCCAACAATATGGAGCACCATCACCACTAGCTCCTGCACTCAAAGGGATCCTGCAATTGCGGGTCTTCCTAGATGCAGGAGCTGATGGTGTGGGTGTGGGATGCATACAATAGGAGACAGCGGGTTGTCCATACCCGTCTGACCCCTGGGCCATGACCCATGGGTTGCGGGTACGGGTACGGGTACATTCAAAAGTACCCGCGGATTACCCGCGCTCCTCCCTACATGCACGCGCTCGTTCGGGTCGAGTCGCTGCACTGTGTTGTGCGTGCTCACCCTCTCATGTTTTCTCGCGATAGTGGCAGCGGCCCAAGGCATTGCTTGGCTTGAGCCGACTCGGGTCGCCGCGCTGCATCGTACGCACAGTCGTGCGTTTGTCCTCTGGTGTGGCTTCTGCCTCATTGTTTTCTGGCGTTGTGTTGCGCCTACACCTTGCCTCGCCATCTGCCCGGGCCTCCAGCGCCTCGGACTCTGCGGTTTTGGCTGTCTCAGCCGTGCCAATGAGTTCGATGCCGACGGTGTCCTCTGTGGGAGCGGGCTCGTCAATCATGGCCGACGATGCTCCGTCCCCGCGCCGTCATTCTCTGCATCAACCCTCACACTTACAGCTTTCTATTCACTTCTCGTTATTGGACTCAAACAAGGATTATTGGCATCAAGCGCGATCGAATTCGACTGGTTGAGTCTGGTTCTTGCTCCACTCGAGTGGACACACTCGCAGATCTCTCAGTCTGCAGCCTGGTCTTTCTCCCCCAAGCCTCCTTCCTTCAAACTCACTGAGCGTCGCCCGCTTTGCTCAGGCCCCCCTCCCCCTAGAAAGTTCGGTTCGAACCGGTCCAAACCCGGTTCTCAAATATGCCATGGGTCCCGAACCGAGAACCAGAACTGTTCGGCCCAATGGCTGAACTGAACTGGGGCTGAACCTGAACTGTCAGTTCGGTTCAGCCAGTTCAGGTTCTTTGTGTCAGTTCTGAACTGAACTTCGGCAACCCTATGTCTGACAAGATGTGCTACATATTGGACTACTAGTATCGCTATCATCCCAAAACGGAGGTCTTTTGTGGCTTTAGAAAGTGAAATAGACGAAGGCTTTACAGCCTTTAGTGAGGTCTTTCATTGATTTAGAAAGTTGAATTGGCTTTGGGAAGTACCATGAGGTCTTTTCAAGCAAAATGACCCAGCATATAAAGCCAGGAGGTCTTTTTGACTTTCATGACTTTGATCACTTTATCAGCTTTCTAAAGACCCCAAAGCCCTGTCCAAAGCACTTGTAGTTTTCCTGATGGCCCGCCCCCGCCCGCCCCCGCCCCCCATGCTAGAGTCCAAGCGTACAGTCAAGAGGGAAGCAGGTGAGAGAAGTGAAATGATGGGAAGACGTCGTTACACATGCCAGAGGTAACCAGCATATACGGCGGATGGCAGAGGTTGGGGATTTTTGCTCGCCGCTCGGTGGAGACGCAGCGGAGCTCGCAATCGACAGCGTGTACTCCGAACTCGTGTCTGGGTGCTCTCGTACCCTCCTCAACATCATGACATCATACGTCTCTTTCTCCTTTGTCCCGAGGGTTTTATTTTATGACCACCGGATAGTTATATATTGAAGCGTACTGTATCCCGTTTTACAGATATTAACTTACCCTGACATTGCTCTCTTCGTGTATATAACCGCCATGATGAATTATTGATTACTTTGCATCCTTATCAAAAAATTAATTTTGTTGATCGTCCAAACTCCCGTCTACCCTCTACGCCATTGTATTGTATTCTCTCACGTCTTCTCTTCCTTCGCTCCGCACTACCCACGATATCTCCAATTTGCGCCCATCCATTTTGAGCAACCGCCTTGCGTCTCTGTCCAAATATAGTACATATGCCAGTGCATAATCCATCGGGAGTCGATATGCATCAACAAGGCGATACACTGCCTGTCGTCCCAGCTCTCTACCCACCACATCGCGCCATTTCGCTCTCATTTCCGCCTCTCCTAGCAGTGAACACGTCATTCTAAAGACCCCATTCAAATTTCTTCCCAACTCGAAGTATCATTCGTGAGATGGCTGACCAGTCAGCATCCTCTCGTTTTCAAACCTTTTTTGAGTCTGCCTTGCAGGCCTATGAAATAAATACGGGCTTCCCATTGGCCCAGCATCCACTCGCCATTGAGCTCCAAAAATGCCAGTCTGTCGACGACATTACCGCCCTCCTGCAAGGCCAAGCACAGGTCTTCAATGATTTCCGAGAAAGAGACAGAATGATGAGAGCGATCAAGGCTACTGTTTTAATTTTAACCCCACTTTCTCAAGCTGCTTCCCTCACGAACTCCGTCGGCGAGGTACGTCAGAAAGTACTGATAGTCTGCTGATGTGACTTTTCACATTTCTGAGTGTGTTTAGACACCATTCCCACCTACAAAAGCAATACAAGCTGGTCTTGGCATACTACTGAGTGTATGTGCTGTCCTCCAACCCATATGTAGATACCGTTATGACATCCAAGCAAACTAGGTCGCCAAGGGCGTGATATCAAGCTGTGATGTACTTGCCGACTTGCTTGAATCAATCGAAAACTTCGTCGATCGTCTCAAAATATATACAGAGACTTCCCCTGCACCCGCAATCGACAAGATAGTGGTCAAGTTAATCGTGGAGCTAATCGATACGCTTGCTTTAGTGACCCGAAAACTCAAGCAGCGACGATTCCGTGAGTTCTTTTCAGTGGACGTTTTGCCTTACTAAGTGCGACACAGACAAATTGGGAAAGAACTTTTTTGCAGTGAAGCACATCAAGGAAGCGCAGCAGAAGCTAGACAGACTCTTACAAGAAGAGGTTCGGCATAACGTAACTCTGATTCGCGGAGGTGTTGACCGTCTCGAAAGGACACTCATACCAGGTAAGCGGGTGCACTGGGATTGGAATCTGCCGTTTATTGAATGCTCTTATGTCTAGACGGACAACCATCGAGTAAAGGGGTCTTGAATGTCCCAAGTATGGTTTATGCCGACAACGAGCTAGTTCCGTGTCTGACTCAGCGCTAGATCAAATGACAAACGACATCAATAAGTTGAAACGTCTGTTATCGCACAACCTTCGGATGACCGCATGGAACGCTGAAATTTTCTGGCAGGTGACAAGCTGCGGAGCAATATTCATCATTGGCTCTCTCCCCCTGATCCATGGAAAAATTACAACATTGCTCGCAAATCGCGACACGAAGCCACAGGCGCGTGGTTTATTAACGGCATCGCGCTCTCAGAATGGAAAGCCTCAGGGCCGAGCTCGCTCCTCTGGATCCATGGAAAACGTCAGTACTGTCCAGTGCTTACTGCTTTGTAGAGACTGATAGCTCTACCCTTTCGTAGCTGGCTCTGGAAAGAGTGTCATTTGGTGAGTCAACCATTCAATATTTTCAGCTCGACGACTTAGGATATTGACCAGTTCCACAATCATCCAAAACATTGAAACCATCCGTGAAGCTGGCCGCGCATCGCTTGCAATATATTACTACGACTTCAGGGAGGATCTGAAGAAGGATCTCAGTGGCTTGCTTTCGTCGGTTCTAGTCCAACTCTGCGACCAATCCGATTCCTACTACGACATCCTTTCCTTTTTCTATTTGAAACATCGCAATGGTGAACGAAGCCCCAGTGACGATGACCTCATTCAATGTTTAAAGAGCTTGTTGAGCCTCCAAGAACGACCACCGGTCTACCTAATCGTTGATGGCTTGGATGAATGTCCAAGAGATTCTTCTTTGTCTTCGTCCCGTGGGGAAGTCCTATCGTTTTTGGCTGACCTTGTCATCACACGACTCCCAGACCTATGGATATGCGTCACTAGCCGACCCGAGGCGGACATCAAGTCTATTCTCGAGCCATTAACATTCCGTTCTATTTCGTTACACGACGAGAAGGGACAAAAGGAGGACATCGAGAATTATATCAGGTCGGTCGTAAATACAAACAGGGAGATGCAACGATGGACAGCTGAGCACAAGCAACTTGTGATTGACACCCTGACAGAACGTGCAGATGGCATGTAAGACGCTACTAAATCCTTTATCCTTCACGAGTCTTACGGATTTCTCTGCGTTAGGTTTAGATGGGTGTATTGCCAGCTGGAGTACCTTGGCGACTGCCTCCCAGGGCGAATCCGGCATGCACTCGATGAATTACCTGACACGCTGGATGGGACTTACGAACGCACGTTGCGAGAGATTAAAATCACCAACTGGGAATTTGCTCGACGGCTCCTCCAATGTGTCACGGTGGTTTCTCGCCCGCTTGGTGTCGAGGAATTGGCCGAAATTCTTGCAATCGATTTCAAGGCAGGATCGATACCGCAATATCGTGAGGATTGGCATCTCGAAGATCCTATAGAAGCGGTGCTATCTACTTGCTCCACATTGCTTGCCCTTGTCAACATCGAGGATTCTCTGGTTATCCAATTTTCGCATTTCTCAGTCAAGGAGTTCTTGACATCTTCCCGGTTTGCCGACAAAGACGACACTATTTCCATCCGTTATCATATTTCTCTTACCCCCGCTCATACCGTCGTCGCCCAGGCGTGTCTGGGTATTTTATTGCACCTAGACGAAAACATCACCGAAGACAGCCTTAGGAAATATCCTCTTGCACAATACGCAGCTGAACACTGGTTTGAACATGCCCGCTTTGAGGGTGTCTCGCAAGGAGACATAGGTATGAAAGAGATGTTTGATCGCACGAAACCGCATCTTGCAGTTTGGCTCTGGATATGTGATCCAACAGAGCCCTTCTGGCAGCGGCGAGGGGAATCAGCCGGAGGACCATTGCTACCCCGTGGAACCGCCTTACATTATGCCGCATTTTGTGGCCTGAGTGATGCCTTGAAGATCTTGGCTATCGAACACCCAGAGGATGTGAATTCACCGAGCTTCAGAGAGGGGCGTACGCCTTTACATTTGGCTTCAAGCGAAGGACATGTGGAAGTTGCACGCATTCTTATCGAACATGGCACCAACGCGGAAGCCAGGACGGACGATGGCTGGACACCGCTACATGGGTCGTCGGTATATGGTCGTTTGGAGGTGGCGCGGCTCCTGATCGAGCACGGCGCCGACGTGGCAGCGCCGACGGACAACAGGATGACACCGCTCCATGGTGCGTCCGAAGGCGGTCATCTGGAGCTGGCGCGGCTCCTGATCGAGCATGGCGCCGACGCAACAGCCCAGACGTACGACGGGATGACACCATTGCATGAGGCGTCCAAAGGCGGTCATGTAGAGCTGGCACGGCTCCTCCTGATTGAGCACGGCGCTGACGCGGTAGCCCGGACGGACCGCGGCTGGACACCGCTGTTTGAGGCGTCCTCATACGGTCATGTGGAGGTGGCGCGGCTCCTGATAGAGCACGGCGCCGATGCAGCGGCTCGGATGGACGGCGGGTGGACACCGCTGCATCGGGCGTCCGAATTCGGTTGTGTGGAGGTAGCGCGGCTGCTGATAGAGCACGGCGCCGATGCGGCAACCCGGACGGATGACGGGTGGACACCGCTCCATCGGGCGTCAATAAATGGTTATGTGGAGGTGGCGCGGCTCCTGATCGAGCACGGCGCCGACGCGGCAGCCCGGACGGACGACGGGTGGACACCGCTCCATCGGGCGTCCTTCAGCGGTGACGTGGAGCTGGCGCAGCTCCTGATCAAGCATGGCGCCGAAGTGGCAGCTCGGACGAGCGAAGGGCGGACACCGCTGCACTGGGCGTCCGAACACGGTCATGTGGAGGTGGCGAGGCTCCTGATCGAGCACGGGGCCGACGTAGCAGCCCGGACGAGCAGCGGGCAGACACCACTGCATAGGGCTTCCGAATGCGGTCATGTGGAACTGGCGCAGCTCCTGATCACGCAAGGCGCCGACACTGCAGCCCGGACGGATGATGGGTGGACACCTCTGGATCGGGCATCCGCAAACGGTCATGGGGAGCTGGCGCGGCTCCTCGGCGAGCCCGGTGTTGATTTAACAGAGCCTCGCAGCATTGGCACCGTAGCAGTACTATCACCTTATGCATAGCAACACGTGAACTTTTCTTCGTCGATATCAAGACTAATTGAAGGGATTTTATGTGTTCGACATTATTGGCTATCGTCGTATGTCAATTCTTCATTAAGCTTCATTCCTGCCTGAAATATCTTTGTGCATAGACCGCAGACGGCACAGAGCTAGTGTTACGCATAGTAACATGTACTCTAGATTCAAGTTCTGTTTTATTTTACGTCAATTGCCCAAGTCTTCCCACCCGAGTTCAAGCGACAGTTTCCTCGGAGCGCTCATCATTTGGGGATTGTTCGGAAATACAAGAACGGTAAAAGTAGAAGAATGAAACTTTCCTCTGTGCTTCGGTGGACGCTACCCGATATACTGAAATGTCATTGATACGAGAGTCCAAATAGCGACGTTTGAGGGCGAGACTGTACGGGAGCGGTTCTAATGGGAAATAAGAATGAGTTCGTGCTGAGAAAAGGTGAGCACGTGAAGGAAAGGATGAAGCTTGGATTCATCTAAATGAAACGTATCAGCGCTTGTGTCGACGTTTGACGGGGAGAGTAAAGCGATTCCTCTCAGACTAGTCGATCAGCTAGAGGCCCTGTTTCATGGTTGTCGAGATATGAAGGGAAGAGGAAAGAGGGAAAGAGGAATAGATGAAGAGGCTCGTATGATGGTTGCTCTGAGATATTTCTGAGGATCATGGGTGTCCATTCCGTTCTCTCTTCGTCACGACGTTCTCTTGACTGTTGTTTGATCGAGATGTAATCTTGCGCTGCATGTGTGACGAGCGTGGTCTACGCTTACCGATGAGCTGACCCGTTCGCGGGCACTGGTTGACTGCCAGTGCACTAACAGCTGTCACACCGTACGTGCTTGAGGTACTGGCTGTGATCACATAATGACGAGGGGCTGCGGCAACATGGTAGGGAAGACGACGGGTTCCTCAGTGAGAATGCGGAGGTGGAGTGAGCAAACGTATACGATGGACCAACAAGATAAGAGCGACGAGTGCTTGAGAGCGAGAAAAGCGAGAAGAGCAATGGTTGGAAGTCCTCAGTCCTGCAATAGGGCATATTAAGTTATTAACGCAAATTCCTTTTTTTGATAGCGGGACCGACTCACAGTTGGGGTGCGGATTAGCACCGCGCGTGATAATGCGCGAGACTGAGTGGACGGGTGGAGGCAGATCTGTGAGGGTATTAATGAGTGGATGCATGCTATTGCAAACTTGTGGACAAGAACTAGGAAGCTATGACACTTTTCTCTATTTATCAGAAAGGCCAAGAACAAAAACGAAGAGAGCTGGTAACGGAAAGGTCCGATACCGCTTAGGCGATGACATTTGTTCGGGCGCATATTCTGCACGAGAAGACGAGAGGTTGGGTGGGGTATGGCAAGACACGTTCTAGTCCCGGTGCCGTTCGTTTTATAACTCGTTCATAATGATGAAAAGCGATGGTGCTTACATGTGCGTGTGCGTTTTCATTGGTGACTTTACGCTGGACGAGAGGATGAAGCAGATGGAGATGGAGATGAAAGACAGTAGTAACGCATGCTAAATACAACAGCAGGGAGGGATGTGGCGCCGCCCTTAAAACCGAGCAAATTGAGCTAAAAAAAAAACAATTCGGTAAAAATAAGGCGCAAAAACGATCTCGTTTACGCACTGCACCCTTATACCTCAGTCGTACACACCCTCCGATCTTCATCCTTGGCCCTCCTCCGCTCTGCCTCTGCACGCCTGGCGTCCCTCAGCCGCGTGGGCGCATCGAGGGCGCCGCGCCACGCATCTCGCTCCGCGCGCTCCTCGAACAGCCTGCGCGTTTCTTCTCGCACCCTCAAAATCTCTTTGCCACCCTCCATCACACTACCACCGCCGCCGCCACCGCCGCTGCTACGGACAGAGGTCCTGATGGGAAGGAGAGCTCGACGCCTTGAGGCGATGGCACGACCCCTGCTGGCGGTGCAGTGAGAACAGCAGGGGAGACGCGCGCGGCGCGGATATGCACGAGCGAGGAGTATATGTATTCCCCGTATGTATATGGAAATAGGTCGGATGGACAGATGGGATGAGATGAGATTTGTTAGCGTTAGTGAGCGGCGAACGGGCGGACAGGGTGACGTACGTCGAGGGTTTCAAAGTATTCACCGATCTTGACGACGAATTGCTCGCTGCGCTCCGTCGCCCTCGGGCAGTCCTGCGTCTGGCGCGTCTGTTCGAGGGAGGGCGAGGTGGGAGAGGGAGGTGCTTGCGAGGGAGAGGAAGCGACCGAAGTCATGGTGTACGACAAGAGGCGGTGTCATGTCATGTCATGCATGCGGAGCGCATCCGCAGCATTGGCGGATTTATGTTGCACCCGAGTCCGAGTCACTCGGTCCTGTCAGCCAACACATACAGACGCAGTCCCCTGGTTCCTGCTGTTGTTGCCCATGTCATTGCTACTATTTAAAAATCTGGTCTGTTTGCCATAAAACCATTCTTTTGTTCATCATGCATCACGACTAATTTATGCAGATCACATGATCGTGACAGCAGTAGCACAGCATGCCCATTTCCATTATCTCAGTGCTGGCATTACAATATCTTTTCTGCCCTAAGATGAAGGCATGGTTGGCACTGCTTAACGCTGTATGACACTCGGTAATACGGTATCCCTGAAATGTTGTATTCATCGCTTGTGTCTCAGCGAAATGATTCCTGTCAATAGGCCCATCTCTCAAGTCAAATTCCTACCACACATGCCCTTCTGGGATGAACTTGCTATTCAGACGTCCGAGTCGATTCGGGAACTCATCGGAAACCGTTTTCTCAGCCTCATGCCGAAATCTGATTGACGCTGGCTTCCTAGCGTAGGAATACCTGCGGACTGATATCTCAAGATGGTAACCCACTGCCCAATTTGCATCGAGGGCCGAGGCACGTGTATCTGGGTTCACGGCAGCACCAGGCGTTCGACACTGCCAGGTTCCCTTCACCAGGGTCACCTCGCCACGCCGCAGTCCGCAGTCCTACAGTTGCATACATATATAAGCCGTGTTTCTGGGGCGCATTTAACGCGTTGGACTTTCACCTCCTACACCCCCCATAAGGTTGCTGCGCTCAGAGCACCACTTAATTTTTCATCATAATGCTGGTCACTCAAATGGATGCCACAAGTAAGCAAGAGCAATGGTAAGGCATCTACAGATCGTGATCCTCTCATGGCCGTCCCGTTGAAACAAATCTCTCTAGGCAGGATCTTCTGGCCAACGTTCAACGTACGCATCTTGGGAACCTTGATTTCCATATTCCACTAACTGTCGACAGAGCTCGCTAAGACGACATCCGAAGAAAATTCTCAGCTTATTCAGAAAGTGAAGGAATTGGAAGTCGAAATATCTATATGGAAGGAGGCCCTCACTACGATGAGAAACGGCCAAGCTCGCGAGAACAGGGCAATAACGACAGTCGCCGACCCACAGAAAAACGTTCAAATCGCTCTGTGTATTATCGACACGACTCGTGTCTTTTTTGCGAGTACATTCCTTACTGAAGGAGAGGATGGGGGGAGAAAAGCCGGAGAAGGACTTGTTCGAGGCATTACGAACCACCTCGATGGCCAATGCGTTCAAGCCAAGATTGTGGTCACGATATACATCCATAAGGCCCAGCTCCGAGATGATCTGACGACCTGTGGCGTCTGTACTCCCGAGCAATTCGACGCGTTTTGCGTCGGATTGAATGAAACATCGAATATGAATATAGTTGAAATCACGAACAAGAGGGACCTAGAAAAGAAGATTGAAGGTGAGCAACCAGAATGTCAAATAATTTACTCTACTAATGTCCTTATTCAGAGAACTTACAAGTCTTCGCTTACTACCCCCAGACGGTTCGCGTGTTCATTAGCGGTTCGTAACATATTATCGTGGCGGGTATCAATTTGATAGTCGCTGTGCTAGGTGGAAGTGGGCCTGCTATTCCAACCCTCGATGCGTGCAAGAGCTCTGGCAAGCTTGTCTTAATACGGAGCCACGCCAGCCAAAATTACGGCCCATATTCCCGAATCCCTTCCGTTACTTTGACGGGATTATTGTTCCCTTCATATTCATTCCTTTCTACTTCTCCATCTCCCCGAGGAGAGTCTGAAGAATGCGACCTTCGCACTTCTTCGGCGTCTGTCTACACGCCCACCACGGCCACGTCGCACGGGCAGAGAATTGTCAACCCAGCTCTCGTAAGTCTCGATATCCTACGCGCGAGCGTGACGCTGAAAGACCGGTATATAGCCCCTGTACCGGCGTAAGCCCTTGACCTGAATATCATTTCTACTCTTCTCACCGCATCATCACAGAGACTCCTCCGCTTTGCAATGAATTTTACCTGACGCAATCTTGCTCCAAAGAGGTAAGCTACGGACATAGGATACATAATATGAGATTGCGCTCAATGGCTTGGCATTAGGACCGTTGCTGGTACTCCCACGAGTATGACCTTACAGACGAGCAACTGGCTGAGCTTGCCAAGGATGTCAAGAAGTTCCCATGCCGCTTCTTGAACAATGGTGCGCTGCTACCTGCATATTGAGAGGGAAGCATTTAGCAACATGACTCGAATAATCTCAGACACCGAGTGCCCTCAGGGAGCGGATTGCCTCTGGGGCCACGTTTGTCCACATGGTGTGAAGTGTCCATACATCTCCAAGGACAAATGTTGGTTCAAAGGCTGTAAGTGAAGAATGTTGCTTCATCATAGAGAGGTTTCGAATACTCATATTGTCCCAGCTGGAATGCATCGCCCAAAGGGTGACCTTTCTTAGGGCACTTCCCTGCTAAAGCACATATAAGGATTCGGTTGTTAAGGTCAAAGAATGAAGTTTGGATATTGGATATAGTATGTGGTGTGGTTCTGCGAGCATGTTTGGCGGGTTTGACCAGTATTTTGTTATAAGACCGATGATAGTAGGATTGAAATTTGAATTGAACTGATTGACGTGTTGGCCAGAACATGCTATAAGGGTGTCTCTGCTGCTGCTGCGTGCCGCGTGCGTTACTACTGTCTTGTCATCTCCGTCTCCGTCCTCTCGTCACGGTCCCGCGAAGACACATATCAGCGGCGAATTGAAACACCGCTCATCGGATAACCCCATGCGTCTTTTGCCTCGTCCTCGAGATCTCGTCACCACCGCCCGCGCTACCACGGTCGGACGGTCCCGACGGAAATGGAAGTCCGACACCTTGGAGTAGGGGCACGAATAGTGACGGTGGTGCAGTGAACGGCACGGATATACGCAAGTGAGGCGTTCTTACATGATGTAGTGGCATAGCCCACTTTTACGATGGATGTGAAACAAAAACAAATAATACTGAGGGATTTCTTTTACAACAAGACCAGATGAGCGTAGGAGACTAAAGAATGTAAAGGTTTACAGTAAAATATCGGATGATTTACAACGGGAGGAAAAGGGAAGGAAAAAATTGTGACACGCTCATCAAGTTGATTCTGCTAAGCATCAGTAAACCACTCATTATCCAGCATCATTATCATTTTCATCACCTTCATCCTGCCTATAGCCCGCCTGCAACCTCCACCATGCTTATCTCACCATGGTCCACAGGAATTGAATCGTAGCTTGGCGGAAGCTCCCGTGACTGCGTTGGATGTATAGGATCAATAACGTGCCCGCCGTCCAAGTGTCTTATGACTTGGTCACCCTCATTAGGCGCGGTGGCGAGTCCGAGGCCGTCTCCGTGCTGGCGCAGCGGGTCGCTCGACAGCGGGTGGGACGGCCCGGGCTGGCTGAACCCAGAACTGCCCAGGGATCCGGTACCCCCACGACCCGATAACGCGGGATGAGCCGAGGCACCATAGTCCGAGGTGGACGCATAGTGAGATCCCGACGTCGTGGTGGGTGCTAGTCCAGCTTGTATGCTGCCACTGAGGAATGCCTGGCTATCTCCATATTGTCGCATACTGCCACGGATGCCGCCATGAAATGAGGCAGGGCTAGGTCCGGAAGTGACCCCTCCTACACCTGGCTCGGAATGATAAGGATTAGACTCAATGTCGGCGCCGAGGTCCACTGCCCCGACATGCGAGATTATCGGATCTGGATCAACTTCAAAGTTGTCATCAGAATCTTCGTGTGGGCGCTTGCGGCGCCAGTAAAAGAGGCCAATGAAGATGGCAAGAAGCGCAGCAATGCCACTGGCGACTTCACCGACAGTACTGTGGTGCAAGAAAGCGAGGGTGAAGAACAGGATAAGAAGCGCAGTGATGCCACCAACGACTACACCGCTGATGGCATTGGTCCTGCCGCGGCTGCCGGGACTAGAAGAGGAGGACGTGGAGACCGGAGTGTTAAACAAAAGTATATTTGTAGGAAGCGTGACATGATTCGAAGTTTGCAAGGGAGTGGGTAAGCCGGTCGGTAGCACGGGCTGTGCTGCCGAGGAACCTGGTGTGGCTATTGAAAAGGAAAGAAGGTCAGCAATCGGCCGATAAAACTGATCAAGATGAGGTAAGGACAGGGTCAACAATGACAGGGAAAGAATTCAGGGGACTCAATGGCTCGGAGGAATTGGATACTATGGGGGAGAAAATCGAGATGGAGGTGGGAAGTACCTGAATGGGCACAGGCAGAGGCCGTTCTAATGCAATACGTTTGATGCAGGAAGAACTGTAGGCGACGCAGGCAACAATAGTGTCTACTGCAATAGAGAAAGAGGGAAAAAGAAATGTAGGAAGATGGGCAAGGCGTCTGATGATAAACGAATGAGGAATAGCTGGAGCATCCCACGGGTCGGCGGGCGGGTCACGTAGTCACGTGCACGCAATGTAATATCATATCGTTGAGAAAGGAGAAGTGGTGTATCTTAATTAACTACCAGAGTAGGGAATAAATAGTTTCCAAAAAGGAAAAGAAAAGGAGTGTACTCACCAGACATTTAGAAGGGAAAGTCACAGGAGAAAAGCTGGAGAGAGGTCGCTGTCTTAAGTCCATCCCTCACAAGATACACGTGCCAGGGCAGCAACCTTGGCAGTAACAAACTTGAACGTTTGAACTCTTGGCACACGCGCGATACCGTGATAAGAGTAAATGACCTCCCTTGGTAGCTCATCCCATGCCCTTTGTTCTTTCGAGATATCCATCTCTCCCCTTCTGCTTTGTCGTTGAGTACAATGCGTTGAGTTTGGCAAGCATGTCTTTTGAAGTCGAACGAACGAGCAATATTGAAGTGTGCGACCTTGTTTGCGGTGACCTTTAAGTTGTGCGGCTGCCGCGGCATGCCTCAAGGTGTCCGCTCACATCTTGGTGGAGTTAAATTCGCTACACCCACCGTGCCTGGCTTTCACATCTCCCCGCGATCCGATCGGATAGACCCCGGGCCTTCGACACGCCGCGGACATTTCTGCCTGCTGAGCAAAACCCTCTTGAAATTAAAATTGGTGCCTTATGCACCGAACGCAATACCCTACATCGGGAATTTCGACGCTGTGTGCTGGTGGTGCACACTCACTAATCCACCAACGAAATGACAGTCCCCTTATCAAGCATCCCGAATCAACTACGGCTTGTCTCTAATCCGGCAAATGTCAACGCTCGTTGACAGCGGGGAACGCCAACGCCCTATATTAACCCAGATTTGGCGCTCACCGAGTATCCCCTCACATTCGCACTTCACACTTCCGAGAAAGGAGTAATCGTTACAGGGTGCGTGTGCCTGTCGCTGTCGTTTTTTTACCAGCGATACGGTACATCGCTACTCGTCCCCGTGATACCTTAACGGGCACCATTGGGTGTCGTTCCCGGCAGTGGCTGACCCGGTGATGACACACGCTAGACTAACCACGCTGCTTTACAGGTACAAACTAGACAGCTGTACTGTATTCCATACTTTATGCCTTGTGCCAGACTGCCACCAGTCACTGACACTTTCCAAGCAAGACCCTCATTTCCCCCGACAGATGGGGGCTGCGCGTGACGGACTGCCATCATCCCTGTCAGTGGCAGCTCTGGTTGTCGTAGAGTCCCTTATCCATGGCCGCAGTGACCCAATCATATCGAAGCAATCCCGTTCGATATATCTCACCACCCCCCGTACTGCTGATCACCAGACCGAAAAAAGGTCATTATCATGATACCTAGGCACAATGGCAATTCAATCAGCATGACATGTAAAATATCGCAAAACCTAGCCGATGTCGAGGGGCCTTGGTTGGTTATAAAACTCTTGCCCCACCTGATGCATCGTTTCCTGCCGGCATCACTTTCCGATCTCGTTGACGCCCAACGGGTTGAGCTGCAGAACTTGGGCATCACGGAAGGGGCCCGCCAACAAAGTCGGCGGTGGCGGGCAGACGCACAACAATGGTGGCATTTTAGGCACGGATACGCAGGGCGAATATGTCCGATAGAAACCGTTCAAATGAAGGTGGAAAATGAGTCGGCCAAATCGAACACATACCTTCAATTGTCATATCTATAAAGGCATCTGAAGCTCAGCCCCCGTGAAAGGGGCTGTTGCAATGCAACGAGCCGATCCTATCATCTTGATCATACGGATCCATAAGAAGGATTAAAGAGGGAAAGGTTTCAAGAAAATCTTGGACGGCTTCTATGAGGTGGCGACACGTTAATTTTCTGCTCTATCGGTTCTCCCGGGTATTTCTGGGGAAGATCCAGAGGATTAAAGATGATGACTAAGCAAAATGGTAAAACCGGGATCATCGGGAGTAACAGCGGGCATTACTGTAGAGAATGAAGGTATCAATGTTGGTATTGTTGGTATCGAACAACAGTGCGGAAATGTTACCCCAATCGCCGCATTGCCAACGACCAGCCAAGGATCACCCTCCTATAGAACCTACACAATGTTGAACCTTATATTTGTGCCTCACCGAGGCTCTGCTCTTCTGTGTTTGTAACTTCATGTGTCAGTCGTACTTCGTCTTGTGCTCTAGGTCATATGACTCATATGATCTAGGTTATGAGAGCACGAGACGAGGTACGACTAACACATACGGAGGATCTTGATTCATTGCCATATGCAGGCATCCCTAACCCGCTGTCACTAGATATAACGTCGGGCGCCTCGGCGAGGTCTATGTCACCGTGAGATCGGGGTGGAGCAACGCCTACCAAATGATGACCATACCAGGGGGTCCCGGACGTGGAGCGTTCGAGGATACATAGGTTGTCCACCTTACGAGTCAGATACGATACCATCGCGATTAGTTGTGACATCGCTGTCATATGCTGGTTAAGCAGGTTAGTGACGGCATTTTGGATGCGTCAAGTGAACGGGGAAGCGCTCTCAGTCCCAAACGCTCTTAGGCAGCACGGAGATTCATCAACGAAACACAACATCGACGAGCACACCCTCCTACAATAAGATGCGAGACATACATTGCGATGTACAGGGGGCCATCTTAGGGAAAGAGATGAGTTAGGCAGACCTGGGAGGGTATTGGGGAGCGGAAGTATGCCATTTCGAAGCTCGTAGACAGGAACCCGGAAGCCGTGACACTTTTCTCTGTCAGAGAGACAGAGAATGACAATGCAGAGCTAGTAACAGAAAGGTCCGATACCACCTAGGCAACGACATCTGTTCGGGCGCATCCTTCCACATATTCTGCACAGGAAGACAGGAAGACGAGAAGTTAGGTGGGGTGTGACAAGACGCCCCGGTTGCGGTGTTGTTCGTTTTATAACTCGTTCATAATCGACGATGGGGTGCGATGGCCACTTATATGTGTATCTTCATTGATAACTTTCCGCGGGACGAGAGGATGAAGCAGATGGAGATGGAGACGACAGGACATTAGTAACGCATGCTACATGCAACAGCGGAGAGGGAAACAGCGTTGCCCTTCAAAAAGAGCTGAAAAAAAAAATACAGTAAAAATAAGGTGCAAAACCAATTTCATTTACGCACTTTATACCTTTCTACCCCATTCATAAACGCATTTCCATCTTCACCCTCAGCCCTCCTCCTCTCAGCTTCCGCATCCGCACGTCTGGCATCCCTCGGCTGCGTGAGCGCATCGGGGGCGCCGCGCCACGCATCGCGCTCCCGGGCCACGCGCTCTTCGAGCAGCCCGTGCGCCTTTTCTCTCGCCCTCGATACCTCTTCGCCACCTTCCATCACATCATCACAGCCGTCGCCGGCATTACCACGGTCTGGTAGTCCATGGAAGGGGAGCCCGATGCCTTGAGGCAGTGGCACGAACCCTGCAGGTGGCGCGGTGAAGACAGCAGGGGAGACGCACGCAGCACGGATATGCGCGAGCGGGGAGCGTATGGCCATCCGTATTCCTTGTACGTATATGGAAATGGGTCAGATGGATGGATGGATGAATGAGATGAGATATGTGGATGTTAGTAAGGGGCGAACGAGCGGGTAGGGTGACATACGTCGAGGGTTTCAAAGTATTCGCCGACTTTGACAACGAGTTGTTCGCTGCGCCCATCGCCATCGGGCAGCCCTGCACCTGGTGCATCTGTTTGGGGAAGGCCCGGGGAGAGGGATGCTGGTGCACGAAGAACGACTGGTTTATTTAGATCACATGATGACCGCGATACTAGCCGCAGATAGTAGCAGCATGGCTATTTCTCAATGCTAGCGTCACCATTTTTTTCCTGCTCCCAGATGAAAGTAAGATTGGCGCTGCTTAACGCTGTATGACTCTTGATAGCCTTGCGATGTGATATTCATCGCTTATTTCTCTGCGAAATGATTCCTGTCAATGGCCCCTCTTTCCGGGACAAAACAAACTTGCTGTTCAGACGTGGATTCGGGAACCGACCGGAAGACCGTTTTCTCAGCCTCATGCCGAAATCTGATTGACGCTGGCTTCCTAGCGTAGGAATACCTGCGGACCGATACCTCAAGATGGTAACCCACTGCCCAATTTGCATAACTGCATGGAGGCACGAGGTGCCCGTGTATCTGGGTTCACGGCAGCACCGGGTCTTCGACACTGCCAGGCTCCCTTCACCAGAGTCACCTCGCCACGCCGCAGTCCGCAGTCTTATAGCTGCAAACATATATAAGCCGTGCTCCCGGGGAGCATTGACGCGTTGGACTTCCACCTCCTACACCCCCCATAAGGTTGCTGCGCTCACTGCACCACTTTAAATTTTTTTATCACTGATGCTGGTCTCTCAAACGGACTCCACGAGCAAGCAAGAACAATGGTGAGGCTTCTACAGATAGCGATCCTCTCGATGGGCGTCCTGTTGAAGTAAATCTCTCTAGGCAGGATCTTCTGGCCAACGTTCAACGTGCGCACCTTAGAAATCCTGAGTGCTGTATTCCACTAAACTGTCGACAGAGCTCGCTAAGACGACATCCGAAGAAAATTCTCAGCTTATTCAGAAAGTGAAGGAATTGGAAGTCGAAATATCCATTTGGAGGCAAGCACTCCCTATGACTAGAATCGGCCAAGATCGCGAGAACAGGACAATGATGACATTCGCCGACCCCCAGAAGAGCCTTCTGCTCTGTCTTATAGACGGAACTCGTGTCTTCTTTGATAAGAGATTTCTTACTGAAGGAGAGAAAGGAGGAAGAAAGGCTGTCGAAGAGATTGCTCGAGGCATCACGAATCACCTCAATGACAAGTCCATTCAAGCCAAGCTTGCGGTCACGATATACGCCCATAAGGCCCAGCTCCGAAATGACCTGACGACCTGTGGCGTCTGTACTCCCGAACAATTCGACGCGTTTTGCATCGGATTGAACGAAACACCGTATTTAAATATAGTTGAAGTCACGAACAAGAGAGACCTCGATAAGAAAGTTGAATGTGAGCAACCTGGATATCGAATCAATGACTCTACTAATGTCCTTAATCAGCTTACTTGCAGCTTTTTTCTGATCTTCCCCAGACTATTCGCGTATTCTTTAGCGGTTCGTACCATATTATCGTGGCCGATATTAATTTGATGGTCGTCGCTATGCTAGGTGGAAGTGGGTCAACTATTCCGACCCTCGATGCGTGCAAGACCTCGGGAAAGCTTGTGATAATACGGAGCCACGCCCACCAAATTTATGGCCCATATTCTCGAATCCCTTCCGTTACTTTGACGGGATTATTGGTCCCTTCATCGCCCTTCCTTTCTACTTCTCCACTTCCCCGGGCAGGATCTGACGAATGCGACCTTCAAGTTCGTACATCTTCGGCGGCTGTCTACACGCCCACCACGGCCACGTCGCGCAGACAGAGAATCGTCGATTCAACTCTCGTAAGTCTCGATACCCTACGCGCGGGTGTGACGCTGAACGGCTGGCACACAGCCCATGGACAAGCGTAAGCCCTCGACTTGAATATCCTATCTACTCTTCTCACCGCTTCATAACAGAGGATCCTCCACTTTGCAACGACTTTTACTTGTTACAAAATTGCTATAAGGTAAGCTAGGGACTTGGGATGAGTATTATGAGATCGCGCTCAATGGTTTGATATTAGGACCGTTGTAGGTACTCTCATGAGTACGACTTAACAGATGAACAACTGGCCAACTTTGCCAAGGATGTCAAGAAATACCCGTGCCAGTTCTTGAACAAAGGTGCGCTTGTGTCTGCATATTGAGTCGGAAGCACATGGCCGCAACGATGATTCTTAGATACTGAGTGTCCTTACGGGGCGAATTGCTTCTTGGGCCATATTTGTCCAAGCGGTGTGAAGTGTTCGTACTTCTCCAAGGATAAATGTTGGTTCAAAGGCTGTAAGTGAAGAATGCCTCTGCATCATACGGAAGTTTCGCATGCTCATATTGTCCTAGCTGGAATGCATCGTCCAATGGGTGACCTTAGGGCACTCTCCTACTAAATTTGAAGCATATATAAGGATTCGGCTGTTAAGGTCAGAGAATCAAGATTGGATATTGGATATGGAATGCGGGGTGGTTTTGCGAGCATATTTGACAGGTTGGACCAGTGTTTTGCTATTAGATCGATGATAGTACGATTGAGATTTAAATTGAACTAATTGATGTGTTGCCCAGAACATGCCACTAATCCTCTCGATTCTTGGCTTACGTTGCATGAAGCAGTGGCTGCCGTGTCCTACTCTCCATTGCACCTTTATACTCTATTCGTATACACATTCCGATCCTCATCCTTGGCCCTCCTCTGCTCACCCATCGCCGAAGCGCGCCTGGCATCACTCGGTTGCGTGAGCGCATTGAGGGCACCGCGCCACGCGTCGCGCTCGGGCCAATCCTCGGGCAACCCACGCATCTTTTCCCGAGCCGTCGAGATATCTTCACCTTTGATCACTGGCACATCGCAGTTGCTACTCCCACGCACGCTACCACGGTCGGGTAGTCCCGGTGGGAATAGAAGTCCGACACCTTGGGGTAGGGGCACGAATACTAATGGTGGGGCAGTGGACGGCACGGATATGCACAAACGAGGAGTCCTCACATGATGTAGTGGTATAACCCACCTTACAATGGATGTGAAGCAGAAACAAACAGTACAGTGAGGGATATTTTACAACAGGACCAGATAGGCGTAGGAGACGAAAAGTTATAAAGGTTTACAATAAAATATCGGAGGAACATGCATGTTTACACACGATTTACAACGGGAGGAAAAGGGAAGAAAATTCGTGATACACATATCAAGTTGAATGAGCTCGCTGTACTAAGGCTTACGTCAGTAAGTAAATCATCATACAGCAACATTATTATTTTTATCACCTTGATCCTGCCTATAGCCGCCTGCAACCTCCACCACGCTTATCTCCCCATTAGTGGTCCACAGGAATTGAATCGTAGCTTGGCGGAAGCTCCTGTGGCTGCGTTGGATGTACAGGATCAATAACGCGCCCACCATCTAAGTGTCGTATGACTTGGTCACCCTCATTGGGCGCGGTGGCGAGTCCGAGGCCGTCTGCGTGCTGGCGCAGCGGCTCGCCCGACAGCGGGTGGGACGGTTGGTTGAACCCAGAACTACCAAGGGATCCGGTACGCCCATGACCTGATGGGGCGAGATGAACCGAGGCACCATTGTTCGGGGTGGACACATGGTGAGATCCCGACGTCGCAGTGGGTGCGCCTAGTCCATCTTGTATGCTGCTGCCGAGGAGTGCCTGGCTGTCACCATATTGTCGCATGCTGCCCCGGAATGTGGGAGAGCTAGGTCCGGAAGTAACTTCTCTTACACCTGGCTCGGAATAGTGAGTGTTAGATTCGACGCCGGCACCGAGGTCCACGGCCCCCACATGTGGGGTTACTAGATCTGAGTCAACCTCAACATTGCCGGCAGAATCTTCGCGGTGGCGTTTGTGGTGCCAGTAAAGGAGTCCGATGAAGATGGTAAATGCGGCAGTGCCACCGACGACTCCACCGATAATAACACCGGCATTGCCGCCTTGCGCGCGGATGAGACTGAGGATGACAACGATGAGGATGACAAGAAGCGCAGCAGCACCGATGACTCTGCCGACGATAACACAAGTACTGCGGCGGCTGGAGGAACTAGAAGGGGTGGACGTGGGAGTGGGTAAGCCGGTCTGTAGCGCCGGTTGTGCTACCGAAGAACCTGGGACATTGAAAAGGAAAGAAAGTTAGTCAGAAATCGGAATATTGATTGAGAGAGGACCAGAGGAGGTAAGTGGGGATGGCGACGGAGGAGTAGAAGAGACACTGGCAGGCTGGGGGTGAAGAAGGGATACGGTAAGAGACAGAAGAGATGGGGCCAGAAACGACAGGGCAAGAACTTAGGGGACCAAATGGCCGTGAGGAGCTGGATACTATGGAGGGAGAAGATCGAGATGGAGGTGAGGGACCACTTGAAGGGGACCGATGCAAGCGACGACATGATCTACCACAATAGGGAGAAAGAAGATGAAGCAGAGAAAAAGAAATGTAGAAGATGGGCAACACGTATGATGCCAAAAGAAGGAAGAGTGGCTGCGGTATCCCGCGGTGTCACTGATGCCAATGCCAAAGTGAAGAGAGACTGTAGAGAGAACTTCGGCAAAGGTGATGAGGGCGGGTCACGTACAGTCACGTGGACGCAACCTAGTAATTGCCAAGAAAGGAAAAGGAGTGCACTCTCTTTCTTAATTAACTACCCAGAGAAAAGAAGAAGAAGAAGAAGAAGAAGAAGAAGAAGAAGAAGAAGAAGAAGAGGAGGAGGAGGAGGAGGAGGAGGAGGAGGAGGAGGAGGAGGAGGAGGAGGAGTGTACTCACCAGACATTAGAAGGGAAAGTCAAAGGAGAAAAGATGGATAGAGGTTGCTGTCTTGAATCCATCTCTCGCCGGATCCGGATACACGTGCCAGGGCAACAACAACTCTTGGCACTCGCGCGATACGCCGCACAAGAGTTAACGACCTCCTTTGGTAGCTCATCCCATGCCTTTTATTCTTCATATCCATCTCTCCTCTGCTTTATTGTCGCGTACAATACTTTGACTTTGACAAGTCCTTTGAGGTCAGTGTGCGACCTTGTTCGCGGCGACTTTGCGCGGCATGCCTCAAGCATATCTGCTCCCATCTTGGTGGGGTTGAATTCACCGTATTTGCCGTGCCTGGCTTGGCTCGCCACGTCCCGCGGATCAAATCAGATAGACCCGCTGATACGCCGTGTCCGTGGGTAATTCTGTCTGTTGAACCGTTGAGAAAAACCCTCTTGAGGATAAAATAAGCGCCCTTCGCACCGAACACACTACCCTCCGTCGGGAATTTCGATGCTGTGTGTTGGTGGTGCACACTCAGCAATCCATCAATGGAAAGAAGCCATGCGCACCCTTTCCATGCATACCGAATCAACAACGGCTTGTCCCGTTCTTTTTTCATTGCATCGTCGATTTTGGCGGATGTCAACGCCCATCAACGGTGCCAGGTTGCCACCAGCCACTGCCACCGCCCCAAATGGCTGCATCAAGCAAGCAAGGCCACCCTTCCCCCTAACAGAACAGGGCCCCGCATGCTCGATTGCTGTCATCCTGCCAATGGCGGCTCCGGCTGGCGGTCTTCCTTGTCCTATCATCCAATCATATTGCTGCAATCCCATTCAACATATCTCACTCCCCCCAGGTTGGGCTGCTAAACTTGGGCATCATGGGAGGGGCCCGCCAATGAAGTCGGCAGTGGCAGGCATGCACTCAATAACGATGGTGTTTTGAGAATAGATACGCATGGAGAATACGTCTTACGGAAACCGGTCAAATGAAAGGTGGAATATGTATGGGCCAAGCACATACCTCCAATTTCATGTCTGATAAGGCACGCTGGGGCTCGGCCTCCGTGAGAGGGACTGTTGCAGTGCGACGAGCCAATCCTATCACCTTGATCACATGCACCCATATGGGAGATTGTGAAGAGGGAAAGTTTAGAAGAAAGTCTTGAGCAGCTTCTATGAGGTTGTCGGCAGCTTGTTGTACAGTGCTACGTTAGTTCTCTGCCCTGTCTGTTCGCCCGGGTCGAATGTGTTCAATAACTAAAGCGCGATATGCTAGCATCGGGATCACCGGGAGTAGGAGCAGGCGTGACCGTAAAGAATGAAGTCATCGATGTTAGTATCGAATATTGGCCCGAGAATGTTACCCCACTTGCCATATGGCCATCGACCATCCCAAGGATCACCCCCCTATAGAACTTACATAAATTTCAACCTCATATGTGTGCCTCGCCGAGGCTCTGTTGCTCTTCTGAGTTTTGTAACTTCACGCGTCAGTCGTACTTTGTCTTCTGCTCTCGTAACCTAAGTCATGTGGGTCATATGATCTATTAGCAGGCATAAGGTCATGTGGGGACAATACACACTACGACTCACACAGAGGAAGGGTCTTGACTCATTACCACACAGGAATTCCCAATCCTACGCCGTCACTATACATAGCATCCGACCACGGTATAAAGTTCTGAATAGCAGACATAGAGGTATTCGTGACAGGCACAGGGATTGTACACCCATTAGGCGCCTCGGCGAGGTCGATGTCACAGCGAGACCAAGGCGTGGGCAGCGTGGGCGTCTCTCGGCGCGTCTATGAGTGACACCAGCTGTAGAGCTGATAAGATTGCGGAATCTGACAACAAATCTATACCAGGCGGTCCCGGACGTAGATCGTTCGAGGATACATAGGTTGTCCACCCCACGACTCGACTCGGATACCATCGCGATCAGTAGTGACATCGACGTCATATGCCAGTTAAGCAGGATAATGACGGCGTTTTGAATGCGTCGAGTGAACGGGGAAACGCTCTTAGGCAGCACTGCAATTCGTCGACGAAACGTAAAACCGACCAGCACACCTTCCTAGAATAAGATGTCAGACATACATTGCGAGGTACAGGGGGCCATCTTAGGGAAAGAGATGAATCGGCCAGATCTGGAAGGGTATTGGGGAGCAGAAGGATGCCATTGCAAAGTTGCGGAGACAAGAACTTGGGCGCTGTGACACATTTCTCCACCCCAAGGCCGAGAGCGACAACAGAGAAAGCTGGTAACGGAAAGGTACACGACGACATTTGCTCGGGCGCGTCCTTCTACAGAGGTTAGGTGAGGTATGGCAAGACACGTTCTAGTCACGATGCTGTTTGTTTTATAACTCGTTCATAATCGACGATGGAGTGTGGTGGAGTTATCCGATGGGCGGTGTTTATATTTGCCGCTTATATGCGCGTCTGCATCGGTGACTTTGGGCGGGACAAGAGAATGAAGCAAATAGAGATGGAGACGACAAGACAGTAGTAAGACATGCTACATACAACAGCAGGGAGGGAAGCAGCGAAGCTAAGAAAACAATTAGATAAAAATAAAGTGCCAAAAACAGTCTCGTTTACGCACTTTGCACCCTTATACCCCATTCATATACACATTCCCATCTTCATCCTCGGCCCTCCTCCTCTCAGCCTCCGCCTCCGCACGCCTAGCATCCCTCAGTCGCGTGAGCGCATCGAGGGCGCCATGCCACGCATCGCGCTCCACGCGCTCCTCGAGCAGCCCGCGCGTCTTTTCTCTCGCCCTCGAGGTCTCTTCTCCACCTTCCATCACACCGCCACCGCCATGGTCAGAGGGACCTGACGGGAAGGGGAGCCCGACACCTTGAGGCGGTGGTACGAACCCAGCTGGTGGCGCGGTGAGGACAGCAGGGGAGATGCGCGCGGCACGGATATGCGCGAGCGAGGAGCGTAGAGCCATTTGTATTCCCTGTATGTATATGTAAATGGGTTGGGTCGGTGCATGGGATGGGAGGTGTTAGTGTTAATAAGGGGCGAACGGGCGGTGTGACGTACGTCGAGGGTTTCAAAGTATTCGCCGACTTTGACGACGAATTGCTCGCTGCGCTCGTCACCCTCGGGCAGCCCTGCGTCTGGTGCGTCTGTTTGGGGGAGGGAGAGGAGGGCGAGGGAGGTGCTTGCGAGGGAGAGGAGGCGACCGATGTCCTGTTGTTGTGCAACAAGGGGGCGGTGTAGTCGTGTGTCATGTCAAGTCATCTACGCGGGGACAGGAGAGAGAATAGGAGAGGTGACCTTTTCTACTCTGCCGAGGTCGTGTATTTGGCGGGCTGTGCGGGACGAGGACCAAATCGGATCAGAGTCGTAGTCTTGTGGTTCCGTTGACATGACCGCATGAGCTGCGTTGGCCGGTTTATATTGTAGCCGCGTGCGAGTCACTCGACCCGGCTTTGATCTTGTCAGCCGCCAACAGAGAGAGTCCCTGGCTCCTGTGCCAGATTATGTCGTCCTTGCCCATGCCCTCGCCACCTCCCTCCACATAAAGCGCAGCATCTACCGCTCCACTCAACAACTCCTACCACCATCCCTCTCCCGTCCGATCCAACGCGATCCAACACATACATAACCCACACACATACGGCACTAGTAGGGCCGAGGGGCCAACAAACAATCTCTTTCAAATCTCTTTCAAATCACAAATCATGGCGCAATCCAAAAACCCAACACAGCAATTCCGGTCCACGCACTTCCTCGCCTGCGCCGGCACGATCCTCTTCGAATCGACACGCGCACCGCTGCGCGTCTGCCTGCTACACCACACCGTACGGAACGAATGGCTGCTTCCCAAAGGGCGCAAAGACCTCGGGGAACACGTTCCCGCGACGGCGCTGCGCGAGACGTTCGAAGAGACGGGGTACCCGTGCGTGGCGCTCCCGGTGGACCTCGTCACGCGAGCGCCGGCGCCCGGGGCGCAGACGAAGGATTCGCCGGTGTGCGTGCGCGGGTGCGCGGACGAGCCGTTTATGCTCACGCTGCGGCGCACGGCCGTCGATGGCGAGGAGGGCGCGGGGGTCAAGCTCGTTTGGTGGTTCGCGGCGGTGCGCACGGGCGCGGATAAGGTCGACGGGACGCAGACGGCCGTCGAGAGCTTCGAGAGCAGGTTTTTCGGCGTCGACGAGGCGCTTCGCGTCGCTACGTTCCAGGCGGATCGCGATGTCATCGCAGCGGCCGTCGAGCTCGTTCGGGCGACGTATCCCGAGGCGGGGGAGGAGGCTGGACTAGTGCCGGAGCAGAGCTAGCGTTTATGAGGGTTTGTTTTGGTTGAAAACCTGTACCTTTGTTGGTTTTCACTTGTATCTCATCCAATGTCCAACTTTCGAGAGCGAACCGTTGTCTACAGGGACGATATGTATCATTCATAGTGCATACCACAGGAAGACTACGTCATTTGCCTAGTAAATAAATTTCCCACGTGCACCATCCGTGTCTCCGAGATACGTCGGCTCTTCTTTACTGTACAGGGACAAGTTGCCCGAATCCGAAGGATGGCTACCTGTTGCTGTACATGGGCTGGTGGGATCACGCCTTCGTTTGCCTCGTTCCAGAATCTTATCATCCAGGCGGCGCAAACCATAACCCCGTACGGTGTGCATCCATATTCCATGGGGGCGCGATCCACTGTACTGCACCGAGTAGATAAACCTGGGAGAATTGGGTGAAATAAGGGTCTCGATCAAGGGACGTTCCAGCAGAAGGTGACCAACGACTCGGTCTCCGTCAGTGCGCATCTGAAAAGATAAGGTGGATTATGATACTACCCATCTAGGACGCCGCTCGCTGGTCATCTGTGCGGGTTCTGCGGACTATACTACCATTTCGATAGCGGGATTGACCTGGCCGCGCTGTGAGTCTGGGCGTCTTGAGACATGCTTCGCAAACATTGCTGATAATAATCCAACGCCGTAGGCCTCCCCCCGTAAAATCCTTCACCGCTCGAACGCCTTTTACATAAAACCTCAGAAGATTACCTTCATGACTGGCCAATATCCACAACACCCTATCACTGTCACGCACAGACGAGAAACGACATGGCGCTTCCGAGATATCCAACCGAACAATTCCCGTCTTCCCACTTTCTCATCTCGGGCGGGTCGATCCTCTTCGCGTCGACCCAGGCCCCGCTCCGCGTCTGCCTGATATACCACAACGCGCGCGGGGAATGGTTACTCCCCAAGGGTCGCAAGGATCGTGGCGAGAGCGTGACCGACACCGCGGTGCGCGAAACGTCCGAGGAAACGGGCTACCCGTGCAAGTTGCTACCGCTCGACTTGGTCACACGTGCACCGGCGCCCGACGCGCAGACGATGGATGCGGCAATGGCCGTGCGCGGAAGCGAGGAGCCATTCATGGTGACGCTTCGCCGGACGCAGGAAGGAGGCGATGGGGGCATGCAGTTGCTCTGGTGGTACGCGACGGTGTGCACTACGGGCGCCGACAAAGATATCCAGGTTGGCAGGAAGGGGCTGCAGACGGAGGTGGAGGACTACGAGAGCGCGTTTTTTGAGGTGGAAGAGGCACTGCAGGTGGCGACGTTCCAGGTGGATCGGGATGTTATAGCGAGGGCGGTCGAACTGGTCCGCGGGACATATTCCGAGGCTCGGGGGTTATACTGTCGATTATAAATGAGATATTTGAGCGCCAAGAAAAATGCCAAGCCATGGAGTAAATGCGCAGTTTGTCGCCAAAACCTCGCTTTTTGTTATTCCGGAATATTTCCATCGTCTGAACCGTTCGTTTCGTGCTACGCTGGCCGTCGACCACGCTCAACAACACAAGATGCTGCGACCTTTCAGTCCACCCCCTGTGGCTGTCGACAGGCACCTCCCGTCAACCCCTTTTCGGACCCGGATGATCCTCCCACGCCGTCACAGTCTGCGCGCCACTTTCTTTGCCCTTGTCATCTTAGCAACGATCGCACTCCTCTATCGTCCCCGCCACTCACCTACACTCACCACACCCGCTACCACCACTACTGACATCCCCGACCACTTACAAGGTCTCCCAGAATCAGAGGACGGAACCGACCCACCACGTTTCCTCGAATGGCACGACAGAGAGAAACTCCTTCCGCAGCATGATCCCGACCTGCCCTTCCCGCAAGGCCGCAAGGGCCGCTACATCTACTTTGCCAACCAGGCCTGCTGTGCGTCCTTCGCTATCGCGCGTATCACGTCTAAAGTCTCTTCGAAAAATAGGCATAGGTTGGGGCAACGTCATGCAGAGCATGCTCCTCGAAGCCCACCTCGCATACCTCTCCGGGCGAACGTGCGTCTTTTGTCATTTTTGTTCCATATTTCTTTCTTCCGACACTTTCCCCGTGTTCTTCTGCAGTTACGTGTTCCAAAATTACACCTGGGATACCAACACCGGCGACTTTTCCTACTACAAAGATAATCGGATACCCGCGCGAGTCCCCTTGACGGCCCTTCTCTCTGGTACGTTGCCCCCGTTTCCCCGCCTACATCTACATACCCAATTTTTCCTTCCGATTCAGGCCCCGCTGCTGGTGATCCATTTCCGCCATCCTCCGGTGCCACCCCTGCAGTCATGGTTGAATTCTTCAAAGAAGTATGCCCTCACCCCACCATCATTGATCCCACTGAGATCAGGGATGCGCTACGTGGGGCATCTGCCGCGGCCCTTCTCCAGGCATGGCTTGAAAAGCTCGAGCGGACGGAAGATCGGTGTGTGGAGATAAAGTCGCACACCATGCAAATCTTCGATTTTTGGTGCGTTCTCCTTTGCACTCGTCCTTTTCACCTTACCCCGTTCGGTGGGGATCTAATTTGACTCTTATGCGGAAAGGTTATTTGGCGACGCTACCAGACTTCTTGATATTTGGCCATCGTACTCTAAATCTCCAATCTTGATGCATTTTGCCTGGTCACCGCTCATCACCACCGCTCTCTCCGCCAACGCACCACTCATCCATCCCGCGTTCTCCTCCCTCACCCCATCATCCTTCTCGCCATATTCCAAACCGACGCCCATCTCGGGGCTGCTCGCGCTGCACATCCGGCGCGGAGACTTTATCGAGCACTGTCTGCATCTCGCCAACTGGACCTCACGTTTCACGGCCTTCAACGAGTTCCCCGGGCTTCCGGATAGGTTTTCCCCGCCTACCTTGAATGACGTACGTCTACCGGAAGGGCAGGCGCGGTACCGCGCGCGCTGTTTTCCGGACATCGGGCAGATTGTCTCGCGCGTACGTGAGGTACGCGCATCGCTCAAGTCGACGACGAGGCTCACGCGCATCTACGCGCTGACGAACGGGAGGCCCGAGTGGCTTCAGGAGCTCAGAGACGCGCTGCAAGAGGACGCCGTGCGAGAACACATGGACCCTTGGGAGCACATCTCGACGAGCCGCGATTTGCGCATGACTCCCGAACAGCGGCATAACGGGCAGGCGATAGATATGGCCGTCGCGCAGCGCGCGGAGGTATTCCTCGGCAATGGGGTGAGTTTTCTGCGCATTTTTCTTTTCGACGGTGGTCGGTGGCTCATCGGAACACTCCGCGGGTTTATTTTATTATTATTAATTTAGTTCTCGAGCTTGACATCGAATGTCGTCATGCTGCGCGCGGCGCAAGGGTACCCGTGGAGCAAGACGCGGTTTTTGTGACACGATTCAAAACGTGAGTCCACACGATTCGCAAGCCACCACAAGTCATATCCCGTTTTTCTTGACGAATGACGAACGCACAAGACTAACTCCGCCTATTCACTCACAACATAAGGTATAAGATGCGTGTGGCCACGCGGAGTATATGAAACATTTAAACGCTCCTTGACGACCTTTTCTTTATCGATGTACGTATGTGCAACGTCTTGTGTATCATGTAGAATGGGAACATAGATAATATATATATCGAGACAGCTTTTCCTCGGCTTATCACCTTACGCCTTACAGTGTCTACAGTACAGTACATTTCGACAACGTACTCTGACGATGACCTCCCCGACGTCATTTTTCTTCCCCTTTCCCGTTTCATTTGCTTTTTTTTATTTGGATAGCTTCATTTTTACCGGGCTCCCCTCTCAACCGCATTCACGCTAATTAATCAATCGCAAATGACATATCCACATGGTTCCGTTCTATCATCTGTAAGATACCCCTCGCCGTTACACGGAAGGCACATGTTCCTCCGCATCGCATCGCACCGCCCGAGCCCTCACCTCAACGCCACTCGATCGCCCTTCCATGCAACTTTTTCCCTATTTAATTGTCCCCAAAATCCCTTTGACTTCCCTTTCATACCAGTTTCCTGTGTTCCGAGTTGTAGCATTACTCTTAGATTCGTAGTTCTCGGATGCCCACTCGTACTGTACAGCTTCGGTTTTGTATATAATATGTCTGGTCAAGCATCCTGAAGAAAAGTTCCCCTTTCGTGTTCTCATTTCTCCTCCTCTCGGTGTGCCTCAAAACATTCCTTTCATCATACCTCTCACATGGCTTTTCCTTCTTTGGATTAGCCTATTCCATCCCTTCCTTCTATCTCATCAAAACGCGCGGGACTACTGTAACAATCTCATCAGAGGGCGCGTGACGTAACTACTGTGGGTAGGTTTCTGAGTGTCCTGTCAGGTTCTCATTCAATGTACCATCTCGAGTCTCTGTATATACTATAAGGTGGGTGACTGGCGCTACCGCAGTGATAACCAAGTCACAGGACGACATCAAAAAATAGGT
Source organism: Russula virescens (assembly GCA_003316435.1). Classification (NCBI taxonomy): domain Eukaryota; kingdom Fungi; phylum Basidiomycota; class Agaricomycetes; order Russulales; family Russulaceae; genus Russula; species Russula virescens. The sequence goes on along the minus strand of QFEY01005794.1, from coordinate 16,323 downwards.
TTTTAAACTAAAACAGCTTGGAGGAGTGATCGCATGAATCCTATAAGCACGTGCGGGCATGGGTGCTTCTGTTTTTTTTTTTTT